>JALIGW010000002.1:102544513-102619513 GCA_023053685.1 Diadophis punctatus similis
TTCTGAAGGAGGTTGCAGATTATATCTCAGAACCATTGTACCATATCTTTTCAAAATCTTAGAGCATGGGGAAAGTACCTGAGAATTGGAAAAGTGCTGATATGGTTTCCATCTTCAAGAAAGGGGGAAAAAACCAGACCCAGGAAACTACAGACCAATCAGTCTAACATCAATATCTGGGAAGATCCTGGAAAAGACCTGGGAACAACTAGAAGCAAATAAAGTTATAACTAGTAGCCAGCATGGATTTGTTAAAAATAGATCATGCCATACCAATCTTATTTCATTCTTTGATAAAGTCATTAACTTAATAGATCAGCGAAATGCTGTGGACATAGTATACTTAGATTTCAGTCAGGCATTTGACAAAATAGACCACAACCTACTTCTTGGTAAGGTAGAAAAATGTGAAATAGACAACATTACCAGCAGATGGATTTGTAGCTGGCTGACAAACCGTAGTCATCAAGTAGTCCTTAATGGTACATCATCCCCATGGAGAGAAGTAGTGGGGTACCACAAGGCTCCGTCTTAGGCTCAGTACTCTTCAATATCTTTATAAATGACTTAGATGAGGGAATAGAAAGGGAACTAATCAAATTTGCAGATGACATTAAGCTGGCAGGAATATTTATTTATTTAAATGGATTTATATGCCGCCCAACTCCCAGAATAGCCAACACTCTAGAAGAGAAGCTCAGGATCCAAAAATATCTTGATAAACTTGAACAATGGTCCCTTTCCAACAAAATGAATTTTAATATGGAGAATAGCAAAGTTTTACATTTAGGCAGTAAAAACCAAAGGTATAAGTACAGATTAGGTGAGACCTGGATCAAAAACAGTAACTGTGAGCAAACTTCCACCTTCCCTGCACAGGATTGTAAGGCTGGAGGCCTCCGCAGCCTCCAGAGGCTCCACTGGTGACTGCTGGTGAAGGGGCCCTGGCAGGTGGCAGGAGCAGCCCAGCCAAGAGCAGCACAAGGTGGAGCCATGCTGCTTCACTCGCCATTGCCTTCGGGCTGCGCCCCTCCCCTACCATGTGTGGTGTCAGGACTATGTCCAAACAGATTGGGTTTCCTAATATAAAAGTAAACTGTTAATCCAGGTTTGTATAAATTACAGTGGTGCTTTAAATGAATCCAGGTTTGTTTGCTAATGAATATAAAGAGAGAGCATGAGAGCAAGCTAGCGAGAGCACACACGCATGCTTGATTAATTGATTGATTGCTCACTGTGTGTGATAGACTGCTTACTCCCGCAGCTAAAGCGTGCAGCTACAAGAGTTTTGACTGAAGAAGTTCAAGGTCTTCTATTGATGTATGTTTGGAAGAACATTATCTACTGGAGATAAGTAAGAGAGCTGAATTTATTGCTTGTTAGCATACAGAAAGTGTTTTTCATTTATCCAAGAATGGACTATTTGTATTACAGTTGTGCTGTTTATTTCAAATAAAGATTATTCTTTTTTGAACACGTTGAAGACATTCAATTATTGACTCTATTATCAAACTGCAACCTCACATTCCGCTGCGCAAACCCTGGACTCTGAATTAATTCCTTAACATGTGGCTTCAGTGAGCAGGAGGTCTGTGGCAGAAGCAGCCCAGCCAAGAGCAGCGCAAGGCCAGCAGCAGGAGGTACCGGATGGAGGTTGGTCGGCGAAGGCTGCGGAAGTCTCCAGCCTTGCAATCCTGTGCAGGGAAGGCAGAGGTTTGCTCCAGAGCTGCAGCAGATCATTGTACTGGGAGGCCTCCATCCCAGGGATCCTGCATGCCCCCCATCCAGGATTGTCCCCAGAGCCAAGAGGGTCAGGACGGGTTTCTTTTCATGGCTTGCATTGCATGACATACCGGTAGCATTGAGTTGCACATCTTGCTCACCTTTCCAACATAGGTGTGTAGGCTGGGGGCTTGGCAGCCAGGGAAGACAGGATTTTGGGATGCAAAGGAGGAAGAGGAGATCTCCCCCTCCCTCTTCCATCCCACTGCAGAGCCACCATGGAGCTCCTGCCTGCCAAAGCTGCAGGGCGGCCAAGAGCAGCTTGGCCAGGAGGGTGAAGAGCCACTGTGAGGCTAGCAACAGCAGGTGCAGCAGGTGTAGCAAGGGGGGGGGAGCAAGTGATCCCGATGTGCCGCATGGCCTTCTGCCTTGTCATACGGTAGCAGCACACTGAGCAAGACCCGAGTTCCAGTGTCCCAGCAGAAGCAGGGCCGGCAGGCAGGGTGGGCGGAGGGTGGGGAGGGTGGGGCACATTGAGAGCTTGCCCCATTGCAGCTGCGGGCAAGCAGATGGTGGGATGGAGAGGGCTGGGTTGGGCAGTGGTGGAACTCCCATTTCCATCAGCCTCCATGCTCGCCACCTCCTGTACATAAAAAAATAGACATCCCCCGAAAATAAGCCCTGGTGCTTTTGAGCCCAAAAGAAAAAAAGACCAGGTCTTATTTTCAAGGAAACATGGTAGACTGTAGGCAAAAGATGGAATAAAAATCAATGGTACCTATAAAGATTTGCAGATGATGTTGTTCTCTTCACAGAACACCCAGAAGAACTATAAAGACACATACAAGAGCTGCACAAAGTAGGACAACCATTTGGCTTTAAAATAAACCTGAAAAAGACCCAGGTTATATTTAATAAATTCACCAAAGAAAGAACTAGAAAAGAACTAGATATACTGGTAGTAGACCACTATATATACCTTGGCCAACGGATTTCAATGTAAGGTGATACAATATAGGAAATTGAACGATATGTTAAATGTGGTTGACAGGCATTTGGCTTAGCAGAATTTTCAAGAACAACCTCCCACTATGCCTGAAGAAAAAAGTTTTCAATCAGTATGTGCCATTTGCTCTAACACAGGGGTCGGCAACCTTAAACACTCAAAGAGCCATTTGGACCCTTTTTCCCACAGAAAAGAAAACACCGGGAGCCACAAAACCCTTTTGACATTTAAATGAAGATAACACTGCATATATTATTCTTTTTACCTTTATGCGATGTATAAAAAAACTATAGTGTGTTGCATTTATGAAATCAATGACCTGCTACAGAGAAAACACATTTTTATTTCTGTATGCAACAAAAACATTTTGAAGTCTGGAAAAAAAATGGGTCGAAAAGCTTAATAAATCATGTGCCGGCGGGTGTCGCACATTGGCGGTTGTGATGCATATTTTGAGTGACAGGGAACTGCAGCAGAGGGATGAAAGAGCCAAATGCGGCTCCAGAGCCGCGGGTTGCAGATCCCTACTCTAACATATGCCGTGAAACATGGACACTAACCTCACAATTTATATAAAAGCTACGAGTGGCACAAAGAGCCATGGAAAGATACATGCTCAGCATTACAAGACAAGATAAAAAGACCTGCACTTGGATTAGAGAACCAAATAAAGTATATGATATCATCAAGAGAGTAAAAGAATTGCAATGGAAATGGGCTGGTCACATAGCACGAAGAACTGATGGATTAATGTTGATTAATATGGCATTTCTACTTAAAACTAATTGTGTCCAGACAACACACTGTTTAGATAGATATGGAATTTTTTATGTGATATAAAAATGTATTAATAAAACATATATTAAAACAAGAGGCCTTCATCCTGCAGTGGATAGATAATGGCTAAAATGATGATGATGATGATGATGATGATGATGATGATGATGATGATGACGACGATGATGATGATGATGATGATCATCATCATCATCATCATCATCATATTGTTGGATGAAATCTTGACTACCATATTTGGCAGTGAATATTAGATTATGTGATACTTAGGAAGTATTGATGTGAGGATCAATGTATCAGAGATCAAAATAGTTTTACTTGACAGAGAAATGGAGTGAATGATTGCAAGTTCTATAAAAGTACTGAAAACTAGAACAAACAGATGGATTGGTATATCTTAGTTATTCTAACTTTGGTAAAGATTAAAAAGTGAATAGGAAACTTTTAAGATGTTCAAATGATGGCAGAGAGATAGTGGGTATTTCGTGGCTTGTTATGAGCAATTTCTACATGTTTTTTTATTTATTTATTCAAAAAGTTTTATAAGTGACAGAGTACAAGCATTTTTCATTTTTCTCCCCCCATCCCCCCTACCCCCAACCCACTCCCTTCCCCCCTCCCCCCCAGACTTCCCAGAGAAAGTACAGGGCATAATATTCAATAAAATAAATTTAAATTAAGTTAAAACAACTTCTTAATTTCCCCATTTTTTGGAATCTTTAACTCTGAATTTTTCTAAACTATTCAAAACATAATCGGAAGAAGGATAAAAATAATAAAAAATAAAGAAAATAAATAATTAAAAAGAAAGTAAACAATTAAAAAAACATCACACAAAATCTCATACTATAATTCACATCTCTAAACCTCTATCTTTTACATAATCTATATTAATAATTATAAAAGAGAAAAAAGAAAGAAAAAAAGGAAAACAAAAATAGAAGAGAAACAAAGATGAACCTCAAGAACTAAACGATCATAAAATCAAACAATATTAATAACATAATATTACAATATATCAAAATATTAACTTCCCAATATATAATATATATATTAATAATGATAAGAAAAAGAAATAAAAACTAACCCCTTATACTTCAAAACCCTTAAACTTAAACCTAAAGTCCAACAACTTATTAATAACATAATATTACATATATAACATTTCTTCTAAACATAAAATCATAAAATCAAACACATTAATAACATTATTTCTATACCTTGAGGTATTGACTTCAAAATATATATTATATATAATAATAATAATAATAATAATAATAATAATAATAATAATAATAATAATAATAATAATAATAATAATAATAATAATAATAATAATAATAATAATAATAATCAAAGTATATAATAATAATAATAAAAAGGGTAAAAACCAACCCCTTATCCCTCAAACACCTTAAACTTAATCCCTAAATCCTCAAAATATTGATAACAAAATATTACACTATATCGAATTTATGACTCCAAAATATATTTTATATATATATATATATATATATATATATATATATATATATATATATATATATATATATATATATATATATATATATATATATATATATATATATATATAATAATCTAAAAAGAAAATACCATCAAAAAACAATATTAGTAAAAAAAGAGGGAAAAAAATGTTTACAATCTTGTTCATCTTTCCAACCATCCTATAAGTTTCAACACCATCTATCCTTTGGCCATTTCAAATCTGTCGATTCAACTCTCATCTGATCCCAATCCTCCGTCTCCTTTTCCACGTCACAAACATCTATCTGGCTCTGCCAATCACTTTGAATCTTTGGAATTATTTCCTCTTGACCACTTATGTCTGGATTTTTCTTCTCCTCCTCCTTTATTTCCATGCTTCTTTCTACTGGAATTTTAGAAATATCAGCCTTTAAAACATTGATGTAGAATTCTGTAGCTTTCTTTATTGTGTTAAGTCCATATCTTTTTCCCAAAAATTTCACGATTACTCCTGTTGGTGCATTCCATTTGTATTGTAAATTTCGTGTTTTTAGTTCCTCGACCAAAAAGGAATATTCTCTTCTAGCTTTAAGCATCTTGGAAGGGATTTCTTTCCATATCCTTATTTCTTGACCATTTGCCTGAAGATTGTTCTTAAAAGTCGCCTGCGTAATTCTGTTCCGCAGAGCTCTAGTAGTAAAATATATTACAATGTCCCTTGGCAAGTGGTTTTGTTTTACATACCAAGAATTAGCTCTATATATCTTATCAATTTGCGTAGCCAATTCATCTTTAGACAATCCAGACACCTGCTCCAGTGCCTCTGTCATTCTTCCTTTCAAATTTTCAAATTTTTCCTCCTTCAAGCCCCTAACTCTTATGGCAAATTTCATCTCTCTAAATTGGGACATCATCACCTCTGTTTCCAAATTTAGTATATCATTTTGAACCTTGGTTATGTATTCCTCTGAAATTGTTAAGTCTTGCTTATTTTTTCCCAAATCCTTCTCCAAAATCTCCATATTTACTGCTAATCCTTTACAAACTTTCACCACATCCGCTCTCATTTGTAAATTCATCTTCTCCATAGCAGCCTGCATTTTTTATCTATTTCAGCAATTTTTGAATTAAATTCCAAAATCAGCTCATTTTTCATTACTTTCAAGGTATTAAGAAAACTCTCAGGTGTTAAAGACTTTGATGATGTTAAATCAGGCATAGATTGCTTCTTTAAAATATGATCAAAGGAGTACTCAGTTCTTTTATTCACTACAGTCTTTTCAAGTTTAGAAGCCATTTCAATGTTTTCAAAAAAGAAAGACAAAGAAGAGAGGAAAAAAAGCCCAGATCTTTACTTAAAAAAATTCTTTCCAAGTCCAAAGCCAGTTAAATTTTATCTTTTATAAAGCTATAGATTAATTCAGAAGAAAAAAGGAGAAAAATCATTCTTCAGATCAAAGATTTCCAGAGGAAAGGGCTGGTAACAAAGCAAAAATAACTTTCTCTTCAACACCCAACCTCTCCAATCGCCATATTGTTGCCACTCCTTGTTAAGCTACTTTGTTGCTTCCAAAGTAAAATCCAGCAATGGAGTTAAAGATCAAACTAATGCCCTTCTGGACTCCTGTCTTTCTCTGGCTGCTCTCTATAGATTTAAAATAATTGTACTTTCCTTTGCAGCAGCAGCGGTGGTCGTGGCATCTTGCTCCGCTTTTAAAGCGGAGGCTTCCAACTTCCCAGAGCAGCAGACAGGCTACCTGGGGAGCCCTCACACTACGTGCCCCAAGTTGGCTTTTAGGGCACTAGGGGGGGCTCTACCCCACCTATCTCGCTCTCATCTCTCCCCTTCGCCCGGGGAGAGATTTTCAAGCCACCAGACAGCTGTTCTGGCGGCTTTTACAGGAGGTTAGAAGGACGCCCTGCGAGGAGCGCCAGCAATGCCGTCAGAGCCAAAACCGGAAGTCCAGCAATTTCTACTTGTTAAAGAAATAAAAATGGCTATTTAGAAGTGGAAAAAAGAATAAGCTGATAGCAGAGGAGCAGGGAACTTAAGTATGTAAAAGATGAGTTATAGAATGAATGGATTATAATTAAATTTAAACAAGATAGTAAAGCTAAATGCACTGGTAGTTTTAGAGAATGAATACAGATAGAAATACAAAACATATATATGCAGAGTGAGTGTAGTCAGAGGAAAGGAGAAGACTGAGGAAGTCATGGCTGCATGAAGCTGAAACTGTATATTGGTGTGATGAAAGCAAGGATTGCATATAATTATAGATACAGAGGTGGAATGGGACAACTCACAGTGACCAGGTCAGCCCAGATGGGCATGTTGGGTGGGTCTGAATGACTTGGCGCAGATAATTCAGTATGGCCAGGTTGGTGCACATTGGTGGGCGTGGCCAAGTCGGCATGAAACAAGTCACCCTGGCCAACTGGATGTGGGGACACCTTGGTGCCAATATCAGCCACTAATGTGCTGGCTGACTGGGACAATTGGTGGTGAGGGGAATCATCGCTAAGGGACAATTCAGGCCAAGAAGAGAACTCCCCCCCCCAGAAGAAACATTGTTCCATTCCAGGTCCAAAGCGTGGTGGAGTGGCGGGAACAACTTGGTGACATTTAGGGTTTGAGATTTTTGCTAGCCATGTGGGGGGGAGGGTGTTGATCTGAAGTGGGTTCTAAATCCTGTTGATACCAGTTTGCGCTCACGCTCACGCGCAATGCTTCTGCGCATGTGCAGAAGCATCCCGGGTGGGTGGGAGGAGCCTCCCATCGCTGCTGCTACCGGTTTGCCAAACCAGGCCGAACCAAGAGCAACCCACCGCTGGTGTTGATGGAGCAAGTTGTCCCAGAGCCTGGCCTATTCCTCTTTTATTCCAAAGAAAGCCAGTTCTGAAGTGTTCAACGAGGCTTTTTCTTCAGCTAAAAGTTGGGATGATAATCCCAAAGTGGAATTTAAGATTCAGATAGAAATTCAGTAAGACTATTGGAATCTATTATGGGGGTGAAGTGGGGGTAGTGGAGTCATTATTTTTCTTCTTAGGATTGAATTGATGTCAGGAAGTTACTTTGGAGCCCAAAAGCTATCGAGAGTAGAGTGAAATACCTTGTAATTTTGAAAAGGTTGTGATTTTATTGTGCTGATACTTTCTATTTTGCAATTAGCCCAAAGAAATACTATATTATTTACATTAATATAAATCTCTTTACTTTCATCTAGTTCCCTTTCCCCAAGGTACTTAATCCAATACCATCTTGGAGAGAATAGTTAAGAATGAAAAGAATAACAGACTGTTTGAAATATGTTTTCAGAAAAAAAGTGGCTGACCTGTATTATAGTACAGAGAAAAAGATTTGTGAAAGATAAGTTTGCTTCTCAAAACAGCTGCCTGTCTACCTCTGTAGTTGGGGGGAAGATAAGAGGAGGATGTATTAAAAGGCAGACTCTGCCATAGGAGGTGTGTCCGGGCCAAACTCTCATGGCCTTCTGGAAGGCAATTAAAATCATTTTTTAAAGTAATTTTTATTAAAGTTTTTACATTAAGAAAAGTTTTACATTCTAGTTATAAGACAAATATCCCACATTCATTTACATATTTTTCTTACTCATATGTCCCTTCTTTCTACTTATAATAAGAAAATAATATATACAAATAATTTATCCTTACATTTCCAATCATATCATATTTGTATATATATAAGTACATAATGGTATTTCAGTTCATCATTAGATTTAGATTTATTATTAGAGTTGGAAGGGACCTTGTAGGTCATCTAGTCCAACCCCCTGCTCAAGCAGGAGTTCCTACACCATTTGAGACAGATGGCAGTCCAGTCTCCTCTTGAAGGTTGCAAGTGTTGGGGCTCTCACAACCTCCGCTGGCAAGCTGTTCCACTGGTTGATCGCTCTCACCATCAGAAAGTTTCTCCTCACTTCCAGGTCACCTCCTTGGTCAGCTTCCATCCGTTATTCCTTGTTTAGCTTTCTGGTGCTATAGAGAACAGCCTGCTCCCCTCCTCTCTGTGGCATCCCCTCAAGTATTGGAACACTGCTATCATGTCACCCCTGGTCCTTCTCTTTGCCAGACTGGCCAAGCTCAGTTCCTGCAACCGCTCTTTGTATGTTTTATTTTCCAGACCCTTTATCATCCTGGTTGCTCTCTTCTGCACTTTCTCTAGGGTTTCAATGTCTTTTTTGTAGTGTGGTGACCAAAACTGGATGCAGTACTCTAGGTGTGGTCTGACCAAGGCTTTATAGAGTGGTACTAGTACCTCTCTGGTCCTTGATTGTATCCCTCTATTTATGCAGCTCAGGACTGTGTTGGCCTTTTTGGCTGCTGCTGCACACTGCTGGCTCATATTTAGTTGGCTGTCTACCAAGACTCCAAGATCCCTCTCGCAATCGCTGCTATTGAGTGTGGTTTCACCCAGTTTGTATGTGTATTTTTGATTCTTCTTACCTAGGTGTAGAATTTTATTTTTCTCCGTGTTAAATTTCATTTTATTTGTTTGGGCCCAGTGTTCGAGTCTGTCAAGGTCCCTCTGGATTTTGAGTCTGTCCTCTGGGGTGTTTGCTACTCCCGCCAGCTTGGTATTGTCTGCAAATTTGGTTAGTTCTCCTGCTATTCCCTCATCTAGGTCATTTATGAAGATATTAAAGAGTACTGGGCCTAGGACGGAACCTTGTGGTATGCCACTGCTTACTTCTCTCCATGTGGACTTAGAGCCATTGAGGACTACTCGCTGGGTACGGTTGGTCAGCCAATTGTTAATCCATCTGGTTGTGTAGCTGTCTATCCCGCTTTTTTCTAGCTTATGAAGAAGTAGGTTGTGGTCTACTTTGTCAAATGCTTTGCTGAAGTCCAGGTATATGATGTCTACTGCATTTCGCTGGTCTACTAATTTGGTCACAGTGTTGAAGAATGAAATGAGGTTGGTTTGGCATGACTTGTTCTTAACAAATCCGTGTTGGCTGTTGGTTATTACTTGGTTTGTTCCTAGATGATGTGAGATCTGGTTTTTAATTATTTTTCCAGTATTTTCCCAGGTATTGATGTTAGGCTGATTGGTCTGTAGTTTCCTGGGTCTGTTTTTTTACCTTTTTTGTAGATGGGGACCACATCAGCTCTTTTCCAGTCCTCGGGGAGTTCCCCTGTGTTCCAGGATTTGTGGAAGATGTGGTGCAGTGGTTCCGAAATGACTTCTGCTAGTTCTTTTAGGACTCTGGGGTGTAATCCATCAGGTCCTGGTGCTTTGTATTCATTAAGTTCAGATAGGTGATCTCTTACTGTATTTTTGCTTAGGTTGAGTCTTGCTTCGAATCTGTTTTTTATTTTTGTGTTGCTGGGTAGTTGAGCTGCAGTTTCCTTTTGTGTGAAGACTGATGCGAAGAATGTGTTCAGTAGCTCTGCTTTGTCTGTGTTGTCTGTTACTTCTTTGCCGTCTTCTCTCCTTAGTGGACCAACTGTTTCTTTGATTTTTTTCTTGTTGTTTATGTGTTGGAAGAAGCTTTTTTTGTTGTCTTTGACTTTTGTTGCGAGTCTTTGTTCATTCTGGGCCTTTGCTGTCCTGATTTTTTCTTTACAGATTCTGGCTGTCTGTTGGTACTCTGCCTTGGTTATGTGCCCATCTTTCCATTTTTTGTATTTATCTTTTTTTTCATTCAGTTTATTGGTGAGGTCTTTGTTTAGCCATGCTGGTTTCCTTTTGGATTTCTTGTTTTTCTTCCTCATCGGTATTGTGGTGTTCTGGGCTTTTAAGATCGTGTTTTTTAGGATCTCCCAGGCTTCTTGAGTTGTTTTACCCTTTAGTACTTTCATCCAAGGGAACTTCCCCAAGTTTTCTCTGAGTTTATTGAAGTCGGCTTTTTTAAAGTCTGGGATATAGGTGTTGTTATGTTCAGTTATTTGTGTTTGCTTTATGGTGAATTTTAGTATTACGTGGTCACTCTCGCCCAGTGTTCCTGCAGCTTCAACTCCTTCTATTGTTTCTTCTCTGTTTGTAAGTATTAAATCCAGTATGGCTGCCCCTCTAGTTCCCTCCTCCACTTTTTGGACAATGAAGTTGTCAGCTAGGCTGGTTAGGAATCTCTTAGATTTCTCACTTGGTGCTGAGTTGGTTTTCCAGTTGATATCCGGGTAGTTGAAGTCTCCCATTATTACAATGTTGTTTTTCTTGTATATGTTCTTTAGCTGGTTGGTAAAAAGGGTGTCCATTGTTTCTGTTTGGTTTGGTGGTCTGTAGTATACTCCTATTGTTGTGTCGTTCTTTTTTTCTTTTATGTTGACCCATATGCATTCTAATGGGTTTTCTTCCTTGGTCACTTGTAGCTCTGTAGCTACATAGTGGTCCTTTATATACAGTGCAACACCACCTCCTTTTTTATGTGATCTGGTTTTTTTGAAGAGTTTGTATCCTTTTATCTGTGTGTTCCAATCGTGTGATTCATCCCACCAAGTTTCTGTTATTCCGACTATGTCATGTGTACCTTCGTGCATTAATATTTCAAGTTCACCTTGTTTATTCCCTAGGCTTTGTGCATTTGTGTAGAGGCATTTGAGTTCTTTGTGCCTGGTTGTGGGTGTTCTTTCTTTGTCTCTTATTTGTCGTTTGAGTTTGTTTTCTTCCCCATCCCTTTTTGGTTCATTGTTTGTTTTGTTTGCTTGGGGTCCATGCTTGGAGTTGGGCCCTGGGGATCCTGTAGATTGGTCACCCTCCCCTCGCGATTTTAGTTTAAAGCCCTCCTGACAAGTTGGGCCAGTCTTTTTCCGAGGACATTCTTCCCAGTCTTTGTGAGATGTAACCCGTCCCTTGCCAAAAGTCCATCTTGGAGGTAGTGCAGTCCGTGGTCTAGGAATCCAAAGATTTTTTGGCGACACCAACCCTTTAGCCAGTGGTTTACTTGTAGGATTCTTTGTTCCCTTGCTGGGTGTTGTCCTCTTGTTGGTAGTATGGATGAGAAGACTACTTGCGCACCTAGGTTTTTGACGTTCTTGCCTAGTTGCTCATAGTCATTCTGTATTGTTTTCAAGTTCTTTTTTGTGTCATTTGTTCCTACATGGAGTAATAGTAGGGGATAATAGTCTGTGGGTTTTATTATTTTGGTTACTTTCTCTGCTATGTCTATGATTTTGGCTCCTGGAAGGCAGCATACCTCTCTGGATTGGTTATCTGGTCTACAGATGGCGGGTTCAGTTCCTCTGAGGATTGAATCTCCTATTACCAGTACTCGCCTTTTCTTTTTGCTTGGGGTTGTTTGGGGAGTTTCTTTCTGTGTTGTAGTGGTGTTTGGTGCTGCTGCTTTGTTGAGCGTTCTTTCTGGTGTTTCTTTTCTGTGTGTCTGTGCGTTATCTTATATTGGAAGTCCCTGGTATTGGTTGCTTAGAGTCAGTGGGGTTGGGTCTGGGTGGGTTGGTTTGGACTGTGGTTTTGTGTTTGGTTTGTGTTTTTTTCTGTGGGTGACATGTGTCCATCTGCTTTCTTCCTCTGGGGGGTTACCTGTATTGGAAGTTGCTTGGTCATTTTTATGTTCTTTTTGTGCATGTTCTTTTTGTGAGGTTTGGGGTTTCTCATTTTGTTGATTGAGTTTGAGGGTGTTTAGGTTTTTCTCTAGATCTTCTACTTTTTCTTCTAGTAATTTGATTAGTTTGCATTTGGTACATATGTAGTTTTGGAGTTCTGTGGGCATAAGAGTGTACATGGAGCATGCTCTGCAGGTCACAATAGAGTCTGTTCCTTGTGTGCTGGGGTTGTTTGGGTTGCTACTGTTTTCGATGTCTTTCATTTGTGGGTATTTGGTGGTGGTGTTTTTTTGGGTTGTGCCTGACATGGTCACTAATTAGTTTGTGTTAATTAATTAGTAATTAATGCATATAATACCTATAATATATAATATTCAGCTGATGTAGATATATAGATAGTTTAAGTAATATGTAATGTAAATATGTTCATTAAATCAGTAACAATATCTCTTCAGTTTAAGTTGTAATTATTATTAATCTTTCAATGTAGATATACCCCAGCTTCCTTCTGCTGCTTAGATAACACCCTTCCAAATCCTCTTTATATTTCACCGTTCTTTTCTTTCCTTTAAGCTCAGTTTTTCCACCTTTTTAAAGACAACAAGTCAGTGGGGCTTTCCCCCCCCCCCTCTACGCTCCACAGTCAGGTTATTTTTGCAGGGTCCCTTTAAATTTTTTTTCCTCCGTCCTTCTTTCCGGAAGTGCTGGTTTTCTCCCTTCCTCCAAGATGTCGCTCATTCAAAACTGCTTAGTTACTGTAAGTTCTTTCTGTCCTTTATTTCCCTCCACCGTCCAGTATCACCACCGTTTCAAAGTAAAGGATTATTTTATCGATCCACCTCCTGTTGTCTCCAATCTCTCTTTTGCTCCGATCACACGTTCTTTCTATGGGAAGCCTCTCTTCCAGACTCTTTCTTTCCTCCCTCTTCTAACACCAACTCGCTTTTGTCCTCAATCCACTTTTCATTCAGATCCCCCTGTCACGCATACCTGTTTCTTCTCTCACCGAGGAAGATAAGTTGCTGAAGTTTTGAGCCTTGCCGAGCCTCGTTCCTCCAGCTATTTCTGGCTCCACGTGGTTGGATGTTTTCTTCTCTCTCTCTCTTTTTTTTATGGGTTCAGCTGGTCCCAGCCTTTAGATGTTGATATATGTGATATTTGGAGCTAATTTATGTCTATTGACTTATTTTGATAGCTTCTGCCTTATCTCTAACTCTAGGTTTTTGGGTCTTTTTCCTACACTCCATCTTCAGCGATGGGACTAGGCGTCTGCCTCCGTCGCCATCTTCTATTCCTCATATATCTATCTCTGAAATAAAATAAAATAAAGTGATACTATTTTATATATAGAAGTCTATTCTAATAATGTTTGTATATATTTCTATAAAGCTCATTTTAATTAATATTTAAGATATAAGTTATCCTTTTACTGAGATAATAATAAAAATATAATATCAAGTTTTATATTCACTAATAAATTATGTTACTATTGGATTATATTAACATCTTGTGTAGTGACTATATTTGTTTGTAACTTTTGGAATGTTATAAATATCTACTTTTTTATTTATAAATTTAATCCATTGCAGTTTAGAAAATCAGTTTAGTTTAATCTTCTATTTTCTTTCTTACTTGTGACTTAATCCCTGTTTCCTAGTGTTCCTTGTGGACACAAGGAAAATCATTTTATTTTCATGAGTATTTGGTTAATAGGATGTTTTTTGTTGGCCTTCTGAGTATGGTACTATTGTTTGTTTTATTAACTGCATTATGATAATGAGCACCTAGAAATGAACAAGGAGAAATGAACTAGAAGCCAGCATGGTTTTGTTAAAAATATATCATGTCAGACAAACCTTATTGCCTTATTTCATAAAGTGACTATATTACTGGACCAGCAAAATGCTATAGATATAATATACTTGGACTTCAGTAATGCATTTGATAAAGTAGACTACAGCCTACTTCTTGGTAAGACAGAAAAATATGGGATAAACAGTACCACCACCAAATGGATTTGCAATTGTCTGACCAATCACATGCAGTATATAGTCTTAATGGAACTACATAAATATTGAGGGAAGCAGTGGGGCAGCTAAGATACTGCTTTGGGCTAATACTCTTCAACATCTTCATAAATTATTTAGAGAAGCAGATTAAAAGGGAGCTAATCAAATTTGCAGACACCAAGTTCGGGGGAACACTTTGGCAGATAGATTCAAGATTCAGAAGGATCTTGACAGCCTTGAGCACTGGGTCCTAGCTGAAGCAAATAAGGTCAGGAAAAGCCCTATGCTTTTATAAGCACCCAAAATGCAGTCATAGGCCTGCACAGTGGGTATGTGGCATAATATTTTACAGTGGGTTCATTGTAATTTAAAACAGTATGTGGCATAATATTTTACAGTGGGTTCATTGTAATTTAAAACAGTCTTTAAGCAACTGTTTGTTATTTGAGGACTACCTGTATATATTTAGCTGTAAAATAATTAAAAAAACAGGTAGGCCTCAGTTAAAAACCATAATTGTGACCAGTATCTGCATCACTAAGGCCTATAGTCACTAAGTATGACCATGTATCATGTGACTGCCACAGGCTTATGATTTGTCTTCTCATTTGGTTGTTAAACAAAACACTGCAGTTACTAAGCAAGATATCACATGACCATCACTGGTGATTTTACTCTGTATTCTCCATTAATTATGCTTATTGGAAGCTGGTTGTGAAACACAAGACTGGCAATCATGTGACCATGGGACCCTGCATCAGTTGGAAATGCATGCCAGTTGTGAACTACCCAAATGGTGATCACATGGCTTTGGGATCATGTGACAGTTGTAAATGCATGGGCTAGTTTGTTACACTAGCCTCACTTGGAATGGTCACTAAATGAGGCAGTCAGTAAGCAAGGATTGCCTATAGAGACAAAAATACGGTTACTATATCTGGACTGTAAAAAATGTGGATCACTAAAGGGAGCAAACTTCTATAGAAAATTCTGTCCTTTCACTGTTAATTAGCATTTGTTTTACTGCAATTCAAATTAAAAGTAAAAAAGAAAAATGACACAAGAATACAGCAAGCTGGTAATAGAAGTTTAAGATGTAATGGAGAAGTTGTCAGAAAAAGGAGTGAAAGAACGGACAAGTTATTGGTACATTAGGGATAAAGCATGAATATGAATAAAATATTCAGATTAAGAAGTCAAGGTTTGGGAAGATTTAAAAGTTAAACAAGTTATTGGGACTGAGGAAATTCTTGGCAAGGGAGAAGCAGTTTATAATGCTCAGCATAGTTTGATATGTTTAAACAGTTATTGATTAGTAGGGATATTTTGATTTGGAAAAGTAATTTTTATACTAGACTTTGAGTGTTGGATTTGGATATATGAACAGAGTTGTGAAGCTCAGTAGTATACTTTCTGGAATTTGCAGTACACTGATGTTTGTTTTTCTGGAGGTAGAGAATCTAAAATTGTAAACATACAAAAATCATTGTCAACATTTCAGAATAAAAGGCAAAATATTAAGTACTCACAGCAATAAGCTGGTAGGAATTGTTCATCATGGCTATCAACATATTAAGCAGGACCACCAGTGAGATGACGTTGTAGGTGCCAAACATAGTGGCTCCAACAAACTCAGTAAATTCATGTCGAGCTTTAACATTGGTCACATACAGATTGATGAGTCCAAAGACTGACCAAAATAATGACTGGAGAGTTTCAAATAAACTGGAAAAGAAAACAAACAAAAAAAGCAGCAAAGAATCATTATCACAACTTATTCCAAGTGGCTAGAGACCCACAGATATAAAGTATTAAAATGTAACTATTGCTTTTAAATGAAACATTATTTCATCATAAATTAAACAAGACAATTCAATTAGATAAAGTGAGAAGAACAGAAGGTTCTTCTCTACAAATTCACTATGACAGCCACTTTTGTTGCTCTTGATCAGGAAAATGCACAGGATGACGATATAAGAATAGGATGCAGGCTTTACCAGAAAATGCAGTGAAGTACAGGATGGTGGGCTGCCAATATTAATGGCAGACTGATACTTATTGTAATATCTAGTTTCAGGTTACTTTTATTGCTGCTAAAATCAGTGACAGAATATCAACTTCCATATTTTGGCTAATTAAATATTGCTAATGCAATAGTTTTTCACAACACTAAAAATAATATTTAAAGCATGACTAGGTAATCTGTATATACCCCTTTGGGTCATTGTTTCAGAGATATGTCCTTACCTAAACAAAGAAACAGAATGACCAAGGGTGTACAAAAATGGAGCAGGAGCAACTTCCAAATTCTTGCTGGCTTCTCCATTGAGTTTCCTTGCAGGAATCTGGCAGGGAGCATTGGAAAGCACCTTTCCTTCAAAGCAGCAGGTAAATGACTGCTGTTAGGTGAGGGAAGGAGCAAAAGATTGCAAAATTGGCTAGAAGCTGTCACAGAATGTTGAAAATGAAGATCATGTGACTAAAGCAACAATGCAGTTTTGCATTAGCAGCCAGTAGCACTAAAGCAGCCACACTTTCCCCAAATTTCTTACCCTTAGGAGTCAGAGCTTCTGAATTTTGGACATTTTCTGTAATTTAGTCCATTTGAGGTACATTGGTTCAAAAATTGTTGCCTTATGATGCACTGTCTTGCCTAGTTAAAGATCATGACAACAAAGGAAGTAGTATCTAATAGTACTGGTATATAGATTCCAAACAGCATTTAATATTAGCTATCACTGTTGTCTGACTCAAGTCAATCTTCCTGTAAGAGTAATGCTGGCTATTGAGGGGCAAATGACATGCGCTTTGTAATTTGTTAACTAACATATGTCAAGCCTCCAAGTAACATGTCCCAAATAATAAAGTCCAAGGCATCCATCTTCCTTTTAAAATCCATTTATTAGGAAATTAAATTGGCAAGGACTTGGTGTAATTCCAACTATGAACTGGATTCGGAATTACACCCAATAAAAGCAAAAATATGAAACTCCCCCCCCTGAGTCACAATCTCCAATCAAATCTCAGTCCAACAGCCCAGTGACTCCAAATTCCACCTTCATCCAGCTTCAGGCATCTTCTCTGTTCCCATAAGACAAGGAATAACACCTAGACATAACATTCCCCCTTTATCTTTACAACCCCCCCCCCATTTCAACAGTTAGAAAATGGTGAGCCTGAAGTATTTTTAAATTCATTTACTACAAACCAAAAACTAATAGAAAAAGTATAAAGGCTACAATAAAATATGGCTATACATATGTCATCTTCAGGGTTGACAGGCTACCCCCCTTCAAGGGAAAAGAACTTCCTGCAAAGACACAACCATAAAAGATTAATTAAACTCTAACTTCCCCTGCCACCTCCAGGAACCCCCTGTGGCTTACGAGGATTCTTCTCATGGAAACTTTTAATCAATCTATCAGCATTCACCTTCCAGCTTTTTACCCAGGTTGCCTCTGAAACAGGATATCCTTTCCAATGTATTAAATACTGTAATTGTCCCCTATAAATTCAGGAATCTAAAATTCATTTAACCTCATAATGTTCATGACCCGCAATTAATAAAGATTTCGGTGGGGCCCAATCTACTGGCCTAAGGGAGGAACTGACAGCCAGCTTTAACAAACTGCTATGGAAAACCAGATGCACTTTCCCTAGTAGGCAAGGTAGCCTAAGTTCCACCGTAACTGGGTTTATTACCTTGATGATTTCAAAAGGACCTAAAAACTTTGGTCCTAACTTCCTAGAACAGGGGTCGTCAAACTTAAACACCCAAATTTGGACCCTTTTCCCACAGAAAGAAAAACACCGGGAGCCACAAAACCTGGGTGGGTGTGGCCAACTCGACATCACTCACTCCCACTCAGTCACATGACCCCCTAGCCATGTCTACCCAGCCGGTCATTAGGAAAGAGAACTGGGAACCACAAAACCCTTTTCTCTCTCTATCCTCTTCTCTCTATCTATGTCTCTCTCTCTCCCCCTCTGTTTCTGTATCTCTCTCTCCCCCCTCCCTCTCTATCTCCCCCCTCTTTCTGTATCTCTCTCCCCCATCTCTCTATCTCTATCTCCCTCTCTCCCCCTCTCTGTATCTCTGTCTCTCTCTCCCCCTCTGTATCTCTCTCTCCCTCTCTCTCTCACCCCTCTTCCAGCACACTTTATATAAACCAACCTCTCTTTTACAATATGACTTATAACAGTTCATTTAGTGACCATTCAAAGTTACAACAGCACTGAAAAAAGTGATTTATTACTGTTTTTCACACTTAAGTCTGTTGCAGCATCCCCACATGATCAAAATTCAGATGCTTAGCAATTAACTCATATTTATGACAGTTGCAGTGTCCAGGGGTCATATGATCCCCTTTTGTAACCTTTTGACAAACAAAATAAAAGGAACACAAGATTCATTTAATAACATAACATAAGTGCAGTGATTCACTTAACAACGGTGGCAAGAAAAATTATAAAATGGGGAAAATTCACTTAACTTGAGGAGTGGCTATCATAGCACGCCGGAATCTGCATCCTTGTAGGAGTCCTGCCCGGAGATTGTCGGGTGTGAGACTCTCCTTCTGAAGTTGGACTTAGGGGTTCAGGTGGGCCTTTTGTTAGCGTACCTGCCTCCTAGCTGCATTACTAAGGCCCTGCCAGGGCTGCTCGAGGTGGTAGCGGGCTTGGCGGTGGAGTTCCCCAGGTTTATGGTGCTGGGGGACTTCAACCTGCCTTCGGCCGGCGAAACCTTGGATGTGGCCCAGGAGTTCATGGATACCATGACAACCATGGACATGACCCAAGTATTCCAGGGTCCGACTCATGAGGGAGGTCACATGCTTAACCTAGTGTTTCTCTCGGGGCAGTGGAGAGATGATCTGAAGTTAGGGGATATAGTCACCTCCCCATTGTCATGGTCAGATCATTTCCTACTGAGGTTGGATTTCAGAGCCACACTCCTCTCCCACAGGGAGGCAGGACTGATTAGGTGGTTCCGCCCCAGGCGCCTAATGGAGCTGGAAGGATTCCAGAGGGAACTTGGGGAGATACCTGAAACCCTAGTCCACAATTCGTCTGAGGCCCTGGTGGCTGCCTGGAACAACGTGGCATTAGGGGCTTTAGATCGGATTGCACCTTTGTGACCTATCCGCGACAGTGGATCCCGGAAAGCTCCCTGGTTTACCGAGGAGCTCCGGGAGATGAAACGCCACAAGAGACGTCTGGAACGACACTAGAGAGCCAGTAAGGCAGAATCTGACCGAACACTACTAAGAACTTTTATTAAGTCTTACCTAGTGGCGATAGGGGTGGCAAAACGTTTACATTTTTCTGCTCTTATTGCATCCGCAGACTCTTGCCCAGCTGCCTTGTTTAGGGTGACACGCCACCTCCTTGCAAAAGGGGGTGGCAAGGAACACTTGCAGGGTAGAGCTGAGGAATTTGCACAGTTTCTGATGGATAAAGTCGCTCAGATCCGTTCGAACCTGGACTCTGGCTGGACAGGGCCAGTTGAGTTGACAGGGGCGAGTCCTGGTCCAGTTTTATGGGACGAGTTTGAGCCAGTAACTCCTGATGATGTGGACAAGGCCATGGGAGTGATGAGCTCTTCCACCTGTTTATTGGACCCGTGTCCCTCCTGGTTGGTTTCGGCCAGCAGGGAGGTCTCATGTAGCTGGATCCAGGCGGTGATTAACGCTTCTCTTCGGGAGGGATCCATACCACAGCCCTTAAAGGTTGCGGTGGTGAGGCCCCTCCTTAAGAGGCCTTCCCTGGACCCAGCGGACTTGAAGAACTTTCGTCCTGTCTTGAACTTGCCTTTTTTGGGTAAAATTGTTGAGAAGGTGGTGGCACTCCAGCTTCTTCGGCTATTGGAGGAAACTGATTATCTGGATTCCTTTCAATCAGGTTTCAGGCGTGGCTACAGCATGGAAACTGCCTTGGTCGCCCTGATGGATGATCTCTGGCGAGCCCGGGATGGGGGTTACTCTTCCATCCTGGTGCTACTTGACCTCTCTGTGGCTTTTGATACCATCGACCATGGTATCCTTCTGCACCGGCAGGCTGGGAGTGGGAGGCACCATTTTGCGGTGGTTCTTCTCCTACCTTGCCAATAGGTTGCAGTTGGTGTTGACAGGAGGGCAGAGGTCATCTCCTAGACCCTTGACTTGTGGGGTTCCTCAGGGTTCGGTCCTCTCGCCCATCCTGTTTAACATTTATATGAAACCGTTGGGAAAGATCATCCGTCAACATGGGGTGAGATTTCAACAGTACACTGATGACACCCAGCTGTACATCTCCACCCCGTCGCAATTCAGGGAGGCAGTGGATGTGATGTGCCATTGCCTGGATGATGTCAGGATCTGGATGGGAAGGAACAGGCTCAAGCTCAACCCTCACAAGACTGAGTGGCTGTGGATGCTGCCTCCTAAGGATTATACCGATTGTCCCTCCTTGGTCTTCGGGGGAGACAAATTATCTCCCTCGGACCGGGTTTGCAATTTGGGGGTGCTCCTAGATCCACAGCTAAAATTAGACCAACATCTTATGGCTGTGGCTAGGGGCGCCTTTGCACAGGTTCACCTGGTGCACCAGTTGCGACCATATTTGGAGAAGGAGGCTTTACTCACGGTCACTCATGCCCTTATCACCTCTCGTTTTGACTACTGTAATGCGCTCTACATGGGGCTACCCTTGAAAAGTATTCTGAGACTGCAGTTGGTGCAAAATGCGGCTGCGCGAGCTGTGGTGAGTGTCCCCAGATACACTCACATAACACTCATTCTCCGCCAGGTCCATTGGTTGCCCATTGGTCTCTGTGTGCAATTCAAGGTGTTGATTATCATCTTTAAAACCCTACATGGCTTAGGACCAGGTTATCTCTGGGACCGCATCCTACCTCATACATCCCCACGACCAGTTAGGTCCCAAAGAGTCGGTCTCCTTCAGGTCCCTTCAGCCAAACAATGTCAGTTGGCGGGACCAAGGGGGAGAGCCTTCTCTGTGGGGGCTCCGGTTCTCTGGAACCAACTACCCCCAGAGATCCGATCTATCCCCACCTTGCTGGCCTTCCGGAATGCCATTAAGACATGGCTCTTCCTGTAGGTGGGGTGAAATAGATCTTAATGCCCATATTTAATGACCTAAGTGCCAGAGCCCACTGTAACAACATTGCCAAAAAGGCACTAAGAGTTGTTAATCTAATCTTGCGTAGCTTCTTCTCTGGCAATATTACACTGCTAACCAGAGCATACAAAACATTTGTTAGACCAATTATTGAATACAGCTCATCTGTCTGGAACCTGCACTGCATATTGGACATTAATACAATCGAGAGAGTCCAGAAATATTTCAGAAGAAGAGTCCTCCACTCCTCTGCTCGCAATAGAATATCTTATCCCACCAGACTTGAAATATTGGGATTAGACAATTTACATCTATGTCGCCTTCGATCTGATCTAAATATAGTTCATAAAATCATATACCAAAATGTCCTTCCTGTCAATGATTACTTCAGCTTCAACCGCAACAATACACGAGCACGTAATAGATACAAACTTAATGTAAACCATTACAAACTCAACTGCAGAAAATATGACTTCAGCATCAGAGTGATTAATGCCTGGAATGCACAACCTGACTCTGTGATTTCTTCCCCAAACCCCCCAAAATTTTACCTCAGACTGTCTACAGTCGACCTCACCCCATTCCTAAGAGGTCTGTAAGGGGCATGCATAAGCGCACCACTGTGCCTACCGTCCCTGTCCTACTGTCCTATTGTCCTCATTTATCTGTACTTCTATGCTTATGTTATGTTCATACAAACACCTATCTTGTACATGTTTGACAAACAAATAAAATATATAAATAAAATAAAATAAGTCCTTGACTTTCTTGCCTAAATGTTCGTAGTCTCTCAGTATTGCTTTCAGGTCCTTTCTTGTGTCATTAGTTCCTACATGTAGTAGTAGAAGGGGGTTGTTGTCTGTGGGTTTTATTATTTTGGTTAGTTTCTCAGCTACATCTTGGATTTTAGCCCCAGGGAGACAGCATACCTCTCTGGATTGATTGTACAGTTGTACATCTCCACCCCGTCTCAATTTGGGGAAGCCGTAGACGTAATGGGCCGCTGCTAGGGTCTGGATGGGGAAGAACCGGCTAAAACTTAACCCTGACAAGACTGAGTGGCTGTGGATATTGCCTCCTAAGGACTTGACCAACTGTCCCTCCTTGGTTCTTGGGGGGGAGAAATTAGCTCCCTCAGAACGGGTTCGCAATTTGGGTGTCCTTCTAGATCCACAGCTTAAATTGGAGCAACATCTTTCAGCTGTGGCTAGGGGGACCTTTGCACAAGTACGTCTTGTGCACTAATTGCGACCCTACTTGGAGAAGGAGGCACTTCTCACAGTCACTCATGCCCTTATCACCTCACGGCTAGATTACTGCAATGCGCTCTACATGGGGCTACCCTTGAAGAGTGTCCGGTGACTGCAATTGGTGCAAAATGCAGCTGCGCGAGCTGTGGTGGGTGTACCCAGATGCACCCACATAACACCAATTCTCCGCCAGCTGCATTGGCTGCCCATTAGTCTCCGGATCCAATTCAAGGTGTTGGTCATTACCTTTAAAGCCCTACATGGCTCAGGGCCAGGTTACCTTTGGGACCGCATCCTGCCACATACCTCCCTATGACCGGTTAGGTCCCACAGAGCGGGTCTCCTCCAGGTCCCATCGACCAAGCAATGCCGGTTGGCGGGGCCGAGGGGGAGAGCCTTCTCTGTGGGAGCCCCCTCCCTTTGGAACCAACTCCCTCCAGAGATCAGGATTATCCCCACCCTGCTGGCCTTCCGTAAAGCAATAAAAACTTGGCTCTTCCGGCAGGCGGGGTATGAATGAAAGTTTTTTTAAAATTATGGATAGTATTTTTAACATGGCTTTTTAAAAAAATTGTTTTACTTATTATATGTTTCTATACATGCTGTGAGCCGCCCAGAGTCCCTCGGGAGTTGGGCAGCATAGAAATTTTAATAAATAAATAAATAAATAAATTGTCTGGTCTACAGACTGCAGGTTCAGTTCCTTTGAGGATTGAGTCTCCTATTACCAGCACTCGCCTTTTTTTTGCCTGGGGTTGTTTGTGGAGTTTTTTTCTTTGTCATAGTGGCATTTGGTGGTGTTGCTTTGCTGAGGATTCTTTCTGGTGCTTCTTTTTTATGCGTCTGTATGTTTTCTTCTATTGGGAGTCCTTGGTATTGGTTGCTTAGAGCCAGTGGGGTTGGATCTGGGTGGGTTGGTTGGGACAATGGTTTTGTGTTTTTTTCTGTGGGTGACATGTGTCCATCTGTTTTTTTGCCTCTAATGGGTCAACTCTTTCAGAAGTTATTTGGTCATTTTTATGTTCAGTTTGTGCATATTCTTTTTGCAAGGTTTGGGGTTTCTTATTTTGTTGGTTGAGTTTCAGATTTGTTAGAGTTTCCTCTAGAGTCTAGACCTTTTACTTTTTCTTCTAGTAACTTGATTAATTTACATTTTGTACATACCATATTTTTCGGAGTATAAGACGCACCTTAGTTTTGGGGGAGGAAAACAAGGAAAAAAGGCCTCTGCCTCCAAGCAATTTGCCAAACAGCAAACAGCACAGATGATATACACTGTTTGCTGTGTATTTCTGTGCATGTGTGCCTGACCCATAGAAATAGCAAAAAATTGGAGAAATGTACATTATGCCAGAAAGTTTTCTTAAATGTAGTCACACTAATTCCTCCCAATTATTTAAATCAGTGGTTCCCAAACTTTTTCAGTGCACCGCCCCCTTGGTGCTACAAACTCATCCTCACTGCCCCCCACACTACCCCCTCAGGTGGGCGTGGCTTAGTGGTCAGGTGACCGGGTGGGCGGTCACTGTAAAGTGTGGTGAAACTCACTTAACAACGCTCTTGCTTAGCAACCAAAATGTTAGGCTCAATTGTGGTCATTCTTTCGTTCTTTCTTTTTTCTCTACTTTCCCCCTTCTTTCTTTCTTTCTTTCTTTCTTTCTTTCTTTCTTTCTTTCTTTCTTTCTTTCTTTCTTTCTTTCTTTCTTTCTTTCTTTCTTTCTTTATTTCTCTCTTCTTTCTTTCTTTCTTTCTTTCTTTCTTTCTTTCTTTCTTTCTTTCTTTCTTTTCTGTCTTTCTTCCTACCATCTTTCTTTTTCTTTTTCTTTTCTTTCTTTCTGTCTGTCTTCCTTTCTTCCTACCATCTTTTCTTTCTCTCTGTCTGTCTTCCTTCCTACCTACCATCTTTTTCTTTCTTTCTGTCTTCCTTCCTTCCTACCATCTTTCTTTCTTTCTTCCTCCCTCCCTCCCTCCCTCTTTCCTTTTTCTTTCTTTCCTTTTTCTTTTCTTCCCTCCCTTTCTTTTTCTGTCTATCTTCCTTCCTACCATCCATCTTTCTTTCTTTCTTTCTTTCTTTTTTCTTTCTTTCCTTCTTCCCTCCCTCCTTTCTTTTTCTGTCCTCTTCCTTCCCTCCTCTTCCTTCCTTCCTATCATCGTTCTTTCTCTTTCTTTCTTTCTTTCTTTCTTTCTGTCTTCCTTCTTCCCTCCCTCTCTCTTTCTTTCTTTCCTTTTTCTTTCCTGCTTCCCTCCCTTCCCTTTCCTCCCGCCAGCCATGGCCAGGCCGCTGCCGCTGCTTACCCAGGCTGATGGCTTGGTATGCATTCTCCGGGTCATGCACCAGGTCGCAGAGCACCATCAAGGCCAGCTGCCGTGTCAGCAGCTCGGGGTGCTGCAGCTCTTCATTGAGCTTGGGGAGGCCTCAGCGGCCGAAGGCCACAGGTGCCTTGGTGGGGTCGATGTCGGGGGCAGCTGGGCTGAGATCCGCGCATGCACCATGCCGGAGGGGAGCCCGCTGAATTGCGTGTGCTGGGTTGCTAGGCGCCGGGGACGCAGGGTGGGAAAGTCCGCGCATGTGCAGGTTCCGCAGCAGGGCCTTCTGCGGGTCTGCGAGCACTTGCCCGAGCAGCTTCGGGAGCGGTCGGCTTCCCTCGTCGCTGTGCCGCGCTCAGTACCTAGCACTTGTAACTCCGTCGCATTCCTTGCTCTTGGGTGCAGGGCAGCCCATTCTGAAAGAAAACATCTCACGTTTTCTTTCAGAATGGGCTGCCCTGCACACAAGAGGGAGGAACGCGAGAGAGCTTCAAGTGCTAGGTAGGATGCCCGTTGTGCGGTGGGATGCAGTTTGGGGTGACCAGTCATGCGGGGCGGGGCAGAGTGGAGTGGAGCGAGGGCTGGGCGGGCCGCGAGACTGGCATCATACCTAGCACTTGGAATTCCATCGCATTCCACGCTCTTGGATGCAGGGAGCCCATTCTGAAAGAAAACAACTCGCATTTTCTTTCAGAATGGGCTGCCCTGCACACAAGAGCAAGGAACGTGAGAGAGCTTCAGGTGCTAGGTAGGACGCCCGTCGCGCGGTGGGATGCAGTTTGGGGTGACTAGTCGTGCGGAGTGGAGCCTGGGCAGGGGCTGGGCAGGCCGCGAGACGGGCATCATACCTAGCACTTGTAACTCCGTTGCATTCCACGCTCTTGGGTGCAGGGCAGCCCATTCTGAAAGAAAACATCTCGCATTTTCTTTCAGAATGGGCTGCCCTGCACACAGAGCAAGGAACGCGAGGGAGCTTCAAGTGCAAAAGCATGGCAAACCACCTACCGCCCCCCTGGCCCCTCTCACCACCCCCGTTGCCACCCTGCCTCTCACCACCCCCTAAGGGTTCCTACCGCCCCCCGGGGGGCGGTCGCCCACTTTGGGAACCACTGTCTTAGATTGTAAAAATGTAGTTCTTAGGTTTTTATATTCTTTTGTACTGAAATAAATATCTTGTTATTTTTAGACTTTATACTCAAGTTTCTTTTGTTAGGGGTTAGCTCCAAAGAGAAAAGATTTCATCACCTCTAAGAATTATTTTCTAATTCTGTCAAAAGACATAGATACTGGGACAGGATTAACCCATTAAGGCAGGAAGACAGGATCCAGGGCAATCACTTTAACTAGAGGCACACAAATAACCGCATCAAACTGTAGGAGCTTCAAAAGAAAATCAAGTATAAGAAGGCATGGGTTTGCCTCCCCCAATCTGCATGCAAGCCAGAAACACTCGAGCTGTGTCACTTTTTGCTGCTTGCCTTCCAACATTAAAATAATTCCACTTTCTGGCAGCTGGCTTCTGCATCCATTTCTTCTCAGCGTCTATAGTGTGTCCCAGCTGGGAACAAACTGGGGAAATTTCTTCCAACAGCCTCATGTTTATGGCCATAGACTACAAAACTGGAGAACTGTGAATTCAAATCATGCTTTGGCTATGAGGGCCGGCTGGGTGATTTAGGGCTGGTTATTTTTTTCCCTCCTCAGCCCTAGGAGGGAGGCATTGGGAAACCACATCTGTATCTGTTGCCAAAGAAAAGCTGTTGGCCCCACCTAGGCGGTTGTTTGCAACATGATTTTCCTAGCATAGGTTACATCAGGGGAGTAGCCCCAAATTTAATTTTTCAGGAAAATGTTATGGCAATTTTCCTCCAGTTTTATGCTTTGAAGGCTGTTCTAGTTCCCTGAAAGCAAAAATTTTGTATGGGGGAAGGGGGAGGCAATCTTTTGTTTCCCCAGCTATCCTCTTGTTTTCTTGCTATGCTGCCCCTAAGAGTGATTTGTATATAATCTGCCTGAGACAAAAGGCATTCCAGAAATGTTGGCTCACTGCTGGTCAGTGAAACCTGTGTGCTTTATCTCTTAAAATCCTGAATGGGTCAAATTTATTGAGTTACATTTCCCTCCCTTAATATGGAATCTAATTAGGGTGAAAGGAGGGAGGAGAAAATAACATTTGACAATCTTTGACAGAGCCTCCATGGACAAGTATAGTCTATCTAACACAGGACAAATGATTTTCTTTCTTTCTTCAACCTTTAGCTGTGGAAGCAATCCAGAAAATGATGAATACATTCTCATTTAGTTTCCCAGTTTTGTAGGATCTTATTCTGGGTATTATCAAGAAATTGGAAAGTATCAAATGTTTTTGCTTAATATTTAATATTTAAAATATTAAGTAATGGTGGATCCCAGCCTTGCCTTTGGCTATAGGTGCATTTAGCCCTATCACAGTATGGGAGCATGCTCTGCTGATATGCTAATCTCTCCTGATTTGTCTTCCTAAGAGGAGAGGACAAGTCAGCCTACCAGCTTTCTGTTATATTGCATGATTATATACTGTACTTATGTCTAACAAGATTCAAGGGCCAACCATGGCTAGTTGAGTTCAATTAAGTTTGGAATTTTTCCCCATCCCTAACTTTGTGAATTAATCTGTTTGGACATTGATATTGAACCATTTATGGGTATTTTACCAAGAAGATAATAGGAATATGTGGAATTGTGGCAAAAGGAAGATGGACACTTCAGGTTCTGGTGAGCTGTGGCTTGCACTCACTGTGCCTTTGACTTCTCTGGCACCTGGAGCAACAGGCTGATATCCAGGTGTCTTACTAGATTACAAAGCTGGAAACAGCCTAATAAATCAATTATGGCATTTATTATTTTTAAAAAGATTTTATTTTTTTCAGATATTTTTATTGATTTTGACATTTCAAATATCATAACATTTCTAAGCAGATCTACAACCATATATACATATTATTATTGTATTTATAAAGATTATACATAAATTTTCCATATTGTCTATTCTTGCGTCTTCGTCCCACATTGTCTCTTCAATTTCCTTTTATTTTGTCCAATTATACCATTTTGTCCATGTGTCATAGTATTCCGAGTCTTTTTGTCCTTTAAGTTCAATGGTTAGTTTATCCATTTTGGCACAGTCATATATCTTCTTTATTATTGTACTCTCCAATGGTAGGTTGGGATCCTTCCAACATTGGGCATATACAATCCTGGCCGCTGTCATAATATGTAGTATTAGATATTTAATGTTTTTGGGATATTGTCTTTTGATTATGCCTAATAAGAAAAGTTCGGGAACATATTCTACCCTTGTTTCTGTTATGTCTTGCAGCCATTTATGTATTTTAATCCAGTACCTTTTCACTTCGGGACACAACCACCACATATGAAAGAAGGTGCCTTGTCCTTTTTTACATTTCCAGCATGCCGAATTTAAGTTTGAATATATTTTAGCCAATCTTGTTGCTGCCAAATACCAGTGGTAAAACATTTTATAGTGGTTTTTCTTATATGCTACTGATTTTGTTATTTTTAGATTCCTATTCCAAATTTGCTCCCAGTCAGCCAAGTGTATATTATGTCCAATGTTCTTTGCCCAAGTGATCATTGGGCCTTTAACTATATCCTCGGCTCTATCGAATTCTAATAAATACTTGTATAATTTAGAAATAATTTTTTCTTCTGGGCCCGTCAGAAGTTTATCCAATTGTTGGGTTTCCATATCAATGCCAATTCCTTCTATATCCTTTTTATACCTTGATTGTAATTTAAGATAGGGCCACCAATCGATCTTTATGCCTTGTTTTGCTAATTCTTCCCTGTCTTTTAATTTCCCCAATGGGTCCAATATGTCTTTATATTTGATTATTTTGGTTGTATCTACCACATTTGGGTAGATCATAGCCTCCATAGTGGACAACCAGTTGGGTATTTTCAAATAGTGCTTTATTTTTATTTCATACCAAATCTTCAATAGGGAATCTCTAATTGAAATATGTCTGTGATTTATTTTCTGTGTCCCATAAATAGGCGTGCCACACTTTTTGCAGGTCATGGCCCTCTAATAACAATATCCGCCTATTTCTCAGATTTATCCATTCCCTTAACCAGGTCAGCGAAGCTGCTATATAATATAATCTCCAATCAGGTAGTCCAAAGCCACCTCTGCTTCTATTATCTTGTAGATTAATTAGTTTAATTCTTATATTTTTGCCCTGCCATATGAATTTTGATATACCGTATTTTTCAGAGTATAAGACGCACCTTTTTACTCCCCCAAAGAGGGCGAAAACTTGGGTGCGTCTTATACACCGAATGCAGCCCCACCCACCCAGTCACCCACACCCTTTGGCCTCTGTCTTCCAGCAATTTACCTGTTTGCAGGAAAGAGGGAAGAGCCTGTAATGCTGAGCAAGTCAGTAGCAGTTTCCCAATCTACAGCTGATTTGCCACGTGGGAAAATGAAAGTGAAACTGAAACTGCAAAGGCAAATTGGGAGTTGGGTGGCATATAAATCCATTTAAATAAATAAATAAATAAAATAGCTGGGAGAGACAGGCAGATTTTTATTTTTTGCTGAACTGGATGGAAGGGGGTAAGTGAATAACTATTAGACTTCAAATTATTAGACTTATTTTTTAAAGACTGCTTTATTATTGTTCTAGAGCCAAGGGCAATTTTAAGACTTGTGGACTTCAACTCCCAGAATTCCACAGCCAGCTTTGTTAGCTTTGCTGGCTGTGGAATTCTGGGAGTTGAAGTCCACAAGTCTTAAAGTTGCCAAGGTTGGAGATCCCTGTAAACCTAGACAACTTAACAAAATATAGAAGCTTTTTAAAATAAATGCTTGCTCTGAAGAGGCCCAGTGCTATTGTATCTTCTTTTAAATAATAGAGAATAATGTATACTTCCAGAAATTTTAATTAATTTTAACAGCTCTGTACATGTATAGTCTGAAATGTAACAGTGTCCTGTTTAGTATTAGAGTTAAATCCTGACTTACCTTGGAGTAGATCTATTTACATAATTGGGAGGAGTTAGTGTGACTACAGTTAAGAAAACTTTCTGGCATAATGTACATTTCTCCAATTCTTTGCTATTTCTATGGCACACATGCACAGAAATACACAGCAAACAGTGTATATCATCTGTGCTGTTTGCTGTTTGGCAAATTGCTTGGAGGCAGAGGCCTTTTTTCCTTGTTTTCCTGCCCCAAAACTAAGGTGCGTCTTATACTTCGGTGCGTCCTATGCTCCGAAAAATACGGTAATTTTGTTCAGGTTCGTGAAAAATGTTGTATCTAATTTTATAGGTATTGTTTGGAAAAAGTATAAAAATTTTGGTAAGATGCTCATCTTAATTGCCTCTATTCGCCCTAACAATGATAATTGCAATTTTCCCCATTTTTCTAATTCTGTTTTTGTTTGGTGCACTAATTTCATATTGTTGTCTTCTTTATGGATGAGCATCTGTTGGTCAAATTTAGCCCCAAATAAATTTTTTTTGTGCTTTGTAGGCCTAGATTTTCTAGCATTCCCTTTTGATTTGTTGTCATATTTTTCATTAAGAGTTTGGTTTTCTGTTTATTAATTTTCAGGCCTGCCAATTCCCCATATTCTTCTATATTTTTAATCAATATTTGTCCTGTCTCCAATGGGTCCTCTAAGAAGAATACCAGGTTCATCGGCGAAGGCCTGTAGTTTGTACTCTTCATTTCTAACTTTAGTTCCTTTAATGTTCGAATTGCCCCTAATCTTATTTAATAATGTTTCCAATGTAAAGATAAAAAGCAGAGGTAACAATGGACATCCCTGTCATACTCCTTTTGATATTTGGAATGGTTTAGTTATATCCCCGTTTATGATTATCTTGGCTTTCTGGGAGGTATACATTGTTTCTATCATTTGTTCAAATTTATCGCTGAATTTCATTTCCCTGATTAGTCTAATCATACAGTGCCAATTTAGGTTGTCAAACGTCTTTTGCGCATCCAGGAAAACAAGTGCTACTTGCTTTTCTGGATGCACTTCGTAATACTCTAATATGTTCAATACTGTTCTTATGTTGGTCCTAATTTGTCACATTGGTAGAAATCCATTTTGATCTGTATATATAATTTTGTTTAAGATTCTTTTTGTTCTTTCTGCGATAATATTCATGAAAATTTTATAATCGGCGTTCAACAACGAAATTGGCCTATAATTTTGAATTTCATTCATATCAGCACCTTCTTTCACAATCATAGTGATGTATGTTTCCCTCCATGAATTGGATATTCTGGCTTTTAGTAATGCCTCGCTATACAATTCTAGTAGCAGGGGTTCCAATACATTTCCCAGATTTTTATAGAATTCTCCCAGGAAACCATCTGGTCCCGGTGATTTATTGTTGTTCTGTTTCCTAATTGTGTTTTGAAGTTCTATTAATGTGATCTCGCTATTTAACATTGTCCTGTCCTTTTCTTCTAATATTTCCATCCCTTAGATATTTTGCTATTTTTATCTGGCTCTATCTGATCTTGTTTGTATAAGTTCTTATAGTATTCTGAGGCAATTTCTTTCACTTTTTCTTCACTATGTTGTAATTCCCCTGCTTCGTCCTGTAATTGGTGAATTGTTCTGTTCTCCTTTTCTTTTTTTATTTTGTAGGCCAGCCATCTACCAGGTTTATTTGCATTATCAAAAAATGTTTGCTTTGTGAGCCTAATATTTTTAACATATTCTTGTTGTTCTATTAGATTTAATTCATGTTTAGATGCTATTAGTGTCTCATAAATTTTATCATCCTCTGATTTCTTTTGAAGTTTACTTTCCAATTGTTTAATGTCATCTAATATTTTATTGTATGATTGCCATTTTTCTTTGTTCTTTTTTGCTGTATACACTATTGTAGTTCCTATGGTGTAAGCTTTCAGTGTGTCCCATAGATTTTGTAGTGTAGTTGGCTGTTTTGGGTTTTCTGTAAGGAATAGGCTTATTTCTTTTGTGGTTGTTTGTATATATTCCTCATCCTGCAATAGTTTAGTGTTTAATGTCCACCTCCTGTTTTTCCCCTTTTCTCCTTTCCATATTATCTCCAAAGGATTGTGGTCTGCCCATATGTTGGGGGTAAGTTCTACAGATGTTATGTTTTTAATTAGCTCACTACTTACCCATGCCATATCTATTCTAGAGTGTGATTTATGTGGGATGGAAAAGAAGGTAAATTGGTTATCTTTAGGGTGTAATAATCTCCATGCGTCTATCAGAGCTACAAGTAACCAAGGAAGAAAACCCATTAGAATGCATATGGGTCAACATAAAAGAAAAAAAGAATGACACAACAATAGGAGTATACTACAGACCACCAAACCAAACAGAAACAATGGACAGCCTTTTTACCAACCAGCTAAAGAACATATGCAAGAAAAACAACATTGTAATAATGGGAGACTTCAACTACCCGGATATCAACTGGAAAACCAACTCAGCACCAAGTGAGAAATCTAACAGATTCCTAACCAGCCTAGCTGACAACTTCATTGTCCAAAAAGTGGAGGAGGGAACTAGAGGGGCAGCCATACTGGATTTAATACTTACAAACAGAGAAGAAACAATAGAAGGAGTTGAAGCTGCAGGAACACTGGGCGAGAGTGACCACATAATACTAAAATTCACCATAAAGCAAACACAAATAACTGAACATAACGACACCTATATCCCAGACTTTAAAAAAGCCAACTTCAATAAACTCAGAGAAAACTTGGGGAAGATCCCTTGGATGAAAGTACTAAAGGGTAAAACAACTCAAGAAACCTGGGAGATCCTAAAAAACACGATCATAAAAGCCCAGAACACCAAAATACCGATGAGGAAGAAAAACAAGAAATCCAAAAGGAAACCAGCATGGCTAAACAAAAACCTCACAGATAAACTGAATGAAAAAAAAAGATAAATACAAAAAATGGAAAGAGGGGCACATAACCAAGGCAGAGTACCAACAGACAGCCAGAATCTGTAAAGAAAAAATCAGGATAGCAAAGGCCCAGAACGAACAAAGACTCGCAACAAAAGTCAAAGACAACAAAAACAACAAGAAAAAAATCAAAGAAACAGTTGGTCCACTAAAGAGAGAAGACGGCAAAGAAGTAACAGACAACACAGACAAAGCAGAGCTACTGAACACGTTCTTCACATCAGTCTTCACACAAAAGGAAAATGCAGCTCAACTACCCAGCAACACAAATATAAAAAACAGATTCCAAGCAAGACTCAACCTAAGCAAAAATACAGTAAGAGATCACCTATCTGAACTTAACGAATACAAAGCACCAGGACCAGACGGATTACACCCCAGAGTCCTAAAAGAATTAGCAGAAGTCATTTCGGAACCACTGCACCACATATTCCACAAATCCTGGAACGCAGGGGAACTCCCTGAGGACTGGAAAAGAGCTGACGTGGTCCCCATCTACAAAAAAGGTAAAAAAACAGACCCAGGAAACTACAGACCAATCAGCCTAAGATCAATACCTGGGAAAATACTGGAAAAAATAATTAAAAACCAGATCTCACATCATCTAGAAACAAACCAAGTAATAACCAACAGCCAACACGGATTTGTTAAGAACAAGTCATGCCAAACCAACCTCATTTCATTCTTCAACACTGTGACCAAATTAGTAGACCAGCGAAATGCAGTAGACATAATATACCTGGACTTCAGCAAAGCATTTGACAAAGTAGACCACAACCTACTTCTTCATAAGCTAGAAAAAAGCGGGATAGACAGCTACACAACCAGATGGATTAACAACTGGCTGACCAACCGTACCCAGCGAGTAGTCCTCAATGGCTCTAAGTCCACATGGAGAGAAGTAAGCAGTGGCATACCACAAGGTTCCGTCCTAGGCCCAGTACTCTTTAATATCTTCATAAATGACCTAGATGAGGGAATAGCAGGAGAACTAACCAAATTTGCAGATGATACCAAGCTGGCGGGAGTAGCAAACACCCCAGAGGACAGACTCAAAATCCAAAGGGACCTTGACAGACTCGAACACTGGGCCCAAACCAATAAAATGACATTTAACATGGAGAAAAGTAAAATTCTACACCTTGGTAAGAAGAATAAAAAATACACATACAAAGTGGGCGAAACCACACTCAATAGCAGCGATTGTGAGAGGGATCTTGGAGTCTTGGTAGACAGCCAACTAAATATGAGCCAGCAGTGTGCAGCAGCAGCCAAAAAGGCCAACGCAGCCCTGAGTTGCATAAATAGAGGGATACAATCAAGGACCAGAGAGGTACTAGTACCACTCTATAAAGCCTTGGTCAGACCACACCTAGAGTACTGCATCCAATTTTGGTCACCACACTACAAAAAAGACATTGAAACCCTAGAGAAAGTGCAGAAGAGAGCAACCAGGATGATAAAGGGTCTGGAAAATAAAACATACAAAGAGCGGTTGCAGGAACTGAGCTTGGCCAGTCTGGCAAAGAGAAGGACCAGGGGTGACATGATAGCAGTATTCCAATACTTGAGGGGATGCAACAGAGAGGAGGGGGTCAGGCTGTTCTCTATGGCACCAGAAAGTCAAACAAGGAGTAATAGATGGAAGCTGACCAAGGAGAGATTCAACCTGGAAGTGAGGAGAAACTTTCTGATGGTGAGAGCGATCAACCAGTGGAACAGCTTGCCAGCAGAGGTTGTGAGAGCCCCAACACTTGCGACCTTCAAGGGGAGACTGGACTGCCATCTGTCTCAAATGGTGTAGGAACTCCTGCTTGAGCAGGGGGTTGGACTAGATGACCTACAAGGTCCCTTCCAACTCTAATAATAAATCTAAATCTAAATAAATCTAAAATATCTGTTTATTCTATAGTATAATACAGTTCTCCTTATATGATTATAGTCTTTCTCTCTTTTCTTAGAAAATTCTCGATTTTGTTAACGATTTTACTACTATATTATTATTGTACCAAAATTCCCAAGCTAATCAAACCTTTGTAAATTAATACTATATAAATATTATGTTAAATAGTACAATATATAAGCAATACAATATATAAATGGAGCAATATAAATACAATACAGTATCAGCTATAAATACATTAAATACCTCTATAAATACTATATAATATAAATAGACTAGTTAATTATATTATTCAATGGTTATGTTCTAATATATTTAGGCTATTCGTTATTACAATAGTAATTTATCTTATATTCTAATCGATATATCCTTCTTATCTTATTTTATATCTAAAGTATAAATAACTATGTTATTTTAACTACAAGTAATAACTATAAGCAAGTTTCTATGTGTTCTATTTTTCTCTATATCAGTTATATATCAATTATATTAATATTGCTACAGAATAACTAGAGATTCAAAAAGGTACTTACAATCTTATGTATACTACAAAGTTATATAATAGTCCAATAATAGAGTATTATACTTACTATTTTTGAAGTCTTAAATTAAATTAAATAAGTGTGCAAGGGAGCAGACAGAGAGAAAAAAGAAAGAAAGAAGGTTCAGAGTATATATAGAGAAAAAGTTGATATCAATAGGGAGTAAGTAAAAAAAAGAGAGGGTAAGTAAATGAAAGAAGAGGACAATTTATCCCTCTTTATATCAATAAATCTACAATCGCTCAGCTTATATTCCGTTTTATCCTGCTTTCCACAAATGTTCACAAATGTTAGTTTCTGATTCCTTTCTTATCCGAGCTGCGACTTGAAGTCTCGCTCTAAAGTTGCACAGTCATCTGTCAGTCATCTGTCTCCTGCAGGGTTTCTACTCGGCCTTTTTTAAGTTCCGTTCTGCTGTGCTTTGTATCCAGCCGACTCTGTAACAAGTTAGCAAATACTCTTTCTGATCCTCCACTCGGATTTCATTCCGTTCTTTCCTTCTCACCATGTAGTCTCGCTAGAGGTTCCTATTATTTCAGTTCTTCTCCGTCACTTAGTCCTCGATCTCGGTGTTGCTTTAGCACTTTCCGACTCTCACTTTTACTCGCCGCTAAGTTTCACTTGGAGTTCCCTTTTTTCGTTGTTGTTGAATCTCCCTTTTGACAGTTATTTCCCCAATTTTGTGGGAGTCTTCTTTTTTGTAGATCAGGTGTAGTTTGCTGGAATATTTGCTTCCTAGTTTTTCGTGGCTCGCTGTAGCTTCAGGTCTGCCATGTTGATATAGCAAAGACAAACGTTTTCACCTCGGAAGGGTGCCCTTCACCCCAGCGGGCAATCGCCTTCGCCCCGCTGTTGCCTGGGATGCCTCTCTTTTCCCACTTAGTGCTTCAGACTTTTGTGCCTCGAAGGGTCTCCGAATGCTGAAAATAGAGCAGTTTCAAAGGACAGAGATCGTCCTTCTCCAGCTGCAGCGCTCAGCATCACCACCAGAAGTCCTTAAAAAGATTTTAAACAGCTGATTCGGCTCCTGTCTGACCATGGGTCATTAAAGCAAGGGAAACTGCACATCTCACCTAGTCTATCCAAGTGAACCCCCAGGGGAGAAGGTTTGCATTTCCCAAGTGTGGAAGGAATAACCTGTTTTCCTGCTGGTGGACATAACTGAGAGCTATACCAACAGAACTGTCAATGCCCGATAATATCAATATGGAACCTGAGTGGAAATATTAATAGATGTGTGGTGAATGCTAATAGAATCCTGCTTCCTGGAACTAATGACTAGTGATTGTCTTTTGATTTAGTAGATTTTTATAGAAACTTGTGTGGAAAAACTACAGCCACTTCAGGAACAGTTCTCCACACAACTGAAAACTATACAACAATGAACATTTGTTACACTTTTCCTGCTGATCACTACAGATGCTGCACAGACTGCTCACCATTTCAGCAACAACAAGATTGGAATCGCTGCACTGCCATATAACTGATTGACTTTGTCCTAGGACTGATGCTACATTAGCTTAATGGAACAGTGGGATGGTGAACATTTGGGTATTGATTTGTATGTATGTAATTATTTGTATGTTTTCATTTATTATGTGTATTTCTTGTTGATGTTCCATGCATTTGATATGTATTTATAGGCTAGCTACACCTTAGCTAGCTAAACTAAGGTGACCAGACGTCCCGCTTTTGGCGGGACAGACACGCTGTTCAAGCGTGTGTCCCGCGTCCCGCATTCTTTCCAAAAAGTCAAGCTTTTTTGGAAAGAATGCCCGACAACAAATAAATTTTGAAACGAAACAGCGGGATGTCTGGTCACCTTAGAATGAGCCCCCGCTTCTTCCTCCAGCCAGACGCACGCCCGAGCGACAGGCTTCCGATTCAGTCCCCTCTATTCACAGGGTGGCGCGGGGCGGGGCAGAGCGAACACTGGGGCGGGAGGCGCCGCTTTGCACTTGTCTTTCAGAGCGGTTGAAAAGCTTTCTAGCAAAACTAGGAAGACGGAGGTGGGGGGAGGAGGAGGAGAGTGCCCGAGGTCCCCCCCTCCTCCACCCCCTCCCACACCGACATGGAAAACAGGCGCCTGCCAGACAGACAGCCCGGGCAGGGGAAAGGCGCGATTTCAAGTAACAGGTTAATAGAGGGGGAAAAAACTTGCTTTCTGGGGAGAAAACGAAGCAAAAACAAACTCGGGCTAGCGGGGGGAGGGGGGTCGCGCTCAGGCGGATTGGTTGCTGCAAATGAATTAAGATGAAGCAGCACTGTCTTCCAACTGGGTGGTGGGACAAGTTTGATTTCGAAGAGGGGAGGGGTTTTTGGGAGCCTGAGGAGCGGGCAAGCGGGAGGGAGGGAGGGAGAGAGAGAGAGAAAGAGAGTCCTTTCTCCAGTGGGGGCAAATTTAGTTGATCCTTGGAATTTTAACTAATTTTAATTTTAACCTGAAGATCTCAAAATTGCCCTAAGTGTGTGCCTGTATGTGTACATATATTTGTAGAGAGACATGCACAATTACACATACAGACAGGCACGGAGAATGCTTTGATGATAAAGTAGGAAAAATTCCAGCTCTTAACTTCCAGCCCATCACGTTGGTCCATGAAGAACTGTCATTCCTTTGCAAAGACCTTCCATCAGATGTCTCACTGAGTTCCAGATGGCTTGTATTGTGGGGGTCATAGTGCTTTGGTATCATCTAAGTTCCTTCTCAGCAGAAAGAGTATTAAGTTGATCAACAGGTTCCTTGCGCGTGTTAAAAATGATGCAGGACAAAAAAAAAATGAAGAGACCATCTTTCATCTCCTATCAGGGATTCCTGTTGATAGAGATGATCGCAATCTTTCTTGGAGAAACATATGGCAACGTCTGCAGCCATCAGGCAACACTTCACAATGCTGTGATTCCAGGTGTCCCCAACTAGCCTTCCTGATTGCTACAAATTAGAGCAGAGGCAGGAGGTGCATTTAAGTCTTGGAGAAGCTTGAAAATTCCAAAGCACTATTCCAATCCATTCCACAAGTAAAATGAGAAAGAAGATTAAGATGTTATGATAATTTTGGATCACTGATTTACTACCTTGTTGTTGTTGTTTTTTTAAAAAATAAATGACTCTGCCTTCAGAGTCATTTAACATGAGAAAGAGGGGGTTAAGAAAATGTTTTTCATATTTTAATTTTTTTAATATTCTGTCTTATATATTTGGATGTTTTATTGTACACTGCCCAGAGCAGGAATAGCCAACACCCCAGAAGACAAGCTCAGGATCTAAAAAGATCGTGACAGACTTGAACAATGGGCTCTATCCAACAAAATGAAATTTATTGTGGAGAAAAGCAAAGTTTTACACCTGGTCAGGAAACACCAACGGTACAAGTGCAGATTAGGCAAAACCTGGCTCAAAAACTAAGTGTGAGAGGGACCTTTGAGTCCTAGTGGATGATCACTTAAACATGAGCCAGCAGTGTGCAGCAGCAGCCAAAAAAGCTAATACAATATTTGGTTGTATAAACAGAGACAAAGAATCAAACTCACATGAAGTATTAGTACCACTTTATAAATCCTTAGTAAGGCCACACCTGGAATATTGCATCCAGTTTAGGTCACCACATTATAAAAACGTTGACTAGTCTAGAGAAAAGAAGGACTAGGGTAAGGTGACCAGATTTTAACATTGGTAAAGAGGGACACCATTGACCGGGGTGGGTCGGTTCCTGATTAAAAAATTGGTCTATATGGAGCAACAAAAATTTTCATAGAAAATAATGTCCCCCCTAGTCCTTCTTTTCTCTAGACTAGTCAAACCCAAATCCTGCCACCGTTCTTCATGTGTTTTAGTCTCTAGGCCTTTAATCATCTCATTTGCTCTTCTTTGCACTTCCAAAATATCAACAACGTTTTTATAATGTGGTGACCCAAACTGGATGCAATATTCCAGGTGTGGCCTTACTAAGGATTTATAAAGCGGTACTAATACTTCATGTGAGTTTGATTCTTTGTCTCTTGTTTATACAACCAAATATTGTATTAGCTTTTTTGGCTGCTGCTGCACACTGCTGGCTCATGTTTAAGTGATCATCCACTAGGACTCAAAGGTCCCTCTCACACTTAGTTTTTGAGCCAGGTTTTGCCTAATCTGCACTTGTACCGTTGGTGTTTCCTGACCAGGTGTAAAACTTTGCTTTTCTCCACAATAAATTTCATTTTGTTGGATAGAGCCCATTGTTCAAGTCTGTCACAATCTTTTTAGATCCTGAGCTTGTCTTCTGGGGTGTTGGCTATTCCTGCTCTGGGCAGTGTACAATAAAACATCCAAATATATAAGACAGAATATTAAAAAAATTAAAATATGAAAAACATTTTCTTAACCCCCTCTTTCTCATGTTAAATGACTCTGAAGGCAGAGTCATTTATTTTTTAAAAAAACAACAACAACAAGGTAGTAAATCAGTGATCCAAAATTATCATAACATCTTAATCTTCTTTCTCATTTTACTTGTGGAATGGATTGGAATAGTGCTTTGGAATTTTCAAGCTTCTCCAAGACTTAAATGCACCTCCTGCCTCTGCTCTAATTTGTAGCAATCAGGAAGGCTAGTTGGGGACACCTGGAATCACAGCATTGTGAAGTGTTGCCTGATGGCTGCAGACGTTGCCATATGTTTCTCCAAGAAAGATTGCGATCATCTCTATCAACAGGAATCCCTGATAGGAGATGAAAGATGGTCTCTTCATTTTTTTTTGTCCTGCATCATTTTTAACACGCGCAAGGAACCTGTTGATCAACTTAATACTCTTTCTGCTGAGAAGGAACTTAGATGATACCAAAGCACTATGACCCCCACAATACAAGCCATCTGGAACTCAGTGAGACATCTGATGGAAGGTCTTTGCAAAGGAATGACAGTTCTTCATGGACCAACGTGATGGGCTGGAAGTTAAGAGCTGGAATTTTTCCTACTTTATCATCAAAGCATTCTCCGTGCCTGTCTGTATGTGTAATTGTGCATGTCTCTCTACAAATATATGTACACATACAGGCACACACTTAGGGCAATTTTGAGATCTTCAGGTTAAAATTAAAATTAGTTAAAATTCCAAGGATCAACTAAATTTGCCCCCACTGGAGAAAGGACTCTCTTTCTCTCTCCCTCCCTCCCTCCCGCTTGCCCGCTCCTCAGGCTCCCAAAACCCCCTCCCCTCTTCGAAATCAAACTTGTCCCACCACCCAGTTGGAAGACAGTGCTGCTTCATCTTAATTCATTTGCAGCAACCAATCCGCCTGAGCGCGACCCCCCTCCCCCCGCTAGCCCGAGTTTGTTTTTGCTTCGTTTTCTCCCCAGAAAGCAAGTTTTTTCCCCCTCTATTAACCTGTTACTTGAAATCGCGCCTTTCCCCTGCCCGGGCTGTCTGTCTGGCAGGCGCCTGTTTTCCATGTCGGTGTGGGAGGGGGTGGAGGATGGGGGGACCTCGGGCACTCTCCTCCTCCTCCCCCCACCTCCGTCTTCCTAGTTTTGCTAGAAAGCTTTTCAACCGCTCTGAAAGACAAGTGCAAAGCGGCGCCTCCCGCCCCAGTGTTCGCTCTGCCCCGCCCCGCGCCACCCTGTGAATAGAGGGGACTGAATCGGAAGCCTGTCGCTCGGGCGTGCGTCTGGCTGGAGGAAGAAGCGGGGGCTCATTCTAAGGTGACCAGACATCCCGCTGTTTCATTTCAAAATTTGTTTGTTGTCGGGCATTCTTTCCAAAAAAGCGTGACTTTTTGTAAAGAATGCGGGACGCGGGACACACGCTTGAAAAGCGTGTCTGTCTCGCCAAAAGCGGGACATCTGGTCACCTTAGACTAGGGGGGACATTATTTTCTATGAAAATTTTTGTTGCTCCATACAGACCAAATTTTTAATCAGGAACCCACCCACCCCGGTCAATGGTGTCCCTCTTTACCAATGTTAAAATCTGGTCACCTTAAGCTAAACCATAACCTGCCTTCCATTGAGGACCTGTATACTGCACGAGTAAAAATGAGGGCTGTGAAAATATTTACAGACCCCTCACATCCTGGACATAAACTGTTTCAAATCCTACCCTCAAAACAATGCTATAGAGCACTGCACACCAGAACTACTAGACACAAGGACAGTTTTTTCCCAAATGCCATCACTCTGCTAAACAAATAATTTCCTCAACACTGTCAAACTATTCACTAAGGCTGTATTACTATTACTATTAGTCTTCTCATCGTTCCTATCACCCATCTCCTCCCACCTATCACCCATCTCCTGACTGCATGACTGTAACTTTGTTGCTTGTATCCTTACGATTTATATTGACTGGTTCCTAATATGATTTGATTGCTTATTTGTACCCGGACTATCATTAAGTGTTGTACCTTATGATTCTTGATGAACATATCTTTTCTTTTATGTACACTGAGAGCATATGCACCAAGACAAATTCCTTGTGTGTCTAATCACACTTGGCCAATAAAATTCTATTCTATTCTATTCTATTCTATTCTATTCTATTCTATTCTATTCTATTCTATTCTATTCTATTCTATTCTATTCTATTCTATTCTATTCTATTCTATTCTATTCTATTCTATTCTTTCTATTCTATTCTATCCTATCCTATCCTATCCTATCCTATCCTATCCTATCCTATCCTATTCATGCTGTGGGAAAGTGGGAGGGGGGTTGCATGGGGTTGTAGAAGTATTTAGCCATAACAACATTCTTTTCTCTGAGAGTCAAGGATGTTCAGCCTGCACCTGGAGTGGGAGGCATCTCCATTTGGGATGGTGGATTGATTGGACCATGTGATGGACATGTGGGTGCAAGGGAAGGGACTTTGACTTTCTTTTGGGTGGCCCTCCAAACCCCATGCAAATTGTCTCCTAAGCAGGTCTAGTGGGCTCTTTGTTTTAGGCGTTTCAACTTTATGTTAAAGTACATCCTGGGGGGGGGGGAGAATTTCCTAGCAGATGCCCTATCATAGAAGCCACAGTATAACACAGGCTGTGAAGACGTGGTACATGCAATGGTGCCGGTGCCACAACACATGGCTCAAGCTACCTCCCGGGCCCACGGGAAGCACCGAATGAAAGAGGGACTGGACAATGTAACCCGCTCATTAAAAACAGCTCTGCTCACCGACCTGTAGTTCCAAGCAAACCAGCAGCTAATAACGCAAAGAGATGGCCTGGCTTGGAAAGGTAACAAAATATATGTTCCCCACACTTAACGTATAGCTGTGCTGCGGTGGTGCCATGATGCCCACTCTGCTGGACATTTTGGGTTCTTGAAAACCTTCCATTTAGCAAACTGGAAGTTTTGGTGTGTGTTTCACTGGCCTCTTCTTCATTGTTGCACAGATTGTACAGTTCTGGACATAGTCCTCCAAGTCCTTTTTCATCCTGGACCCGATCTACCAAGGGGACAGCCTATGTTGGAATCGGAATGGGTCAGTAGCAAAGGCCATTGAGTCATCTCAGTCCGGTGCCACAAGGACCACAACTGGGGCTGTTGGGACCTAGTTCTCTGCCCAGAAGCCGATCCTCAGACTGCCCCCAGCCGACCCAATCCCACCAGGGTGGGCATTCTACCCCAGCCAAGGGTGTGTGCAATACCAGTGGACACCTGCTCCAATTTTGCAGCCTGTACCGGTCCAGCAACCAGTGCAGTTGCAGTCACCAGTCATGGCCTCACCACTGGTACCAGTCCAGCAACCAGTACAATTCCAGCTACCAGCCATGGCCCCGCAGCTGATACCGGTTCAGCAACCAGTGCAACTCCAACCACCGGTCATGGCCCCGCCACCAATCCTGGCCCAGCAACCCGTGCCAGCCCAGCAACCGTTCCCCCTCTGTGATTTAGAGTGACCTTTGATGGGACCCTGGGATGGCTAGCTTACTTCCTTAATCGAGTCTGGGTGCACACTGATTGTTATGGGGATCAATACCTGACTGATCGGGATTTGATTTCGGTGATTGCGGATGGCATGAATGAGGGAGAAACGGCAGAATGGATAGCTGAGCTCCATGATGAGAAAGCCCCTGAGCTAGATGATGCGGATTCATCTAGCTGCTCCGAGGCTGCTTTCAAGACATGGCCCACTGACTAGAGGCCAAGACCCAAATCAAGGCATTGAAACAAGCAGGCCGACCTCCCAAGGAGTTTTTGTGGGAGTTTCTAAGACTGGCTGGGAAACTGAGGAACTTGCCAGAGTGCCTCCTCATTCACCACTTCAAAGAGGCCCTCTACCCAGACCTTCAACAAACTTGCGGCATCTGGGGGGTTCCCAGAGCACATACAACCATGGTACAGCACAGCATTGGCCATGGATTTGGAGATTCACCCCCATAGGAAGCCAATGGTAGAGAAACCGGTGAGAAGACCCCTGGGTCACTGAACCCCAGCTAAACCACCCGAACAGCTGCAGCCCACACGATCTGGGACTGTTAAATGCTACCAGTGTGATCAGCACGGGCACAGGGCATCCGGATGCCTGGCTCCAGCTCCTGTTCCCCAAGTCTGGACTCCAGCTACACCCTGGGTAAGAAAGACCCCGCAGAAGCCACCAGAAAAGGGGAAAATCACCAGACAGGCTGTTGAGGTTCCCTCCTTCCCAATGAGGTCGAGAGAACTCCAGCTGGAGGACACCCTCCCAAACTCCGCTGAGGGGAGTAGCGGCAGCGATGACCTGATGGTAAGTGAGGCCATCCACCCTTTTACTATCATGTCCTGGATAGTAGCACCAGAGATGGGGGCCCAGGGGGAAGTGGAAGCTGTCATAGACACTGGCGGCACCAGATGTTTACTCAGCCTCCCCATAGTCGAACAGCTAGGCATAAGCACGAGGCCCCTAGCATGCTCCATCAGCTTTGAGCAGGTTGAAGGGATACTCATAGGCAGAGCCCCAGCCACGCTAGTTGTCAGGCTAGAAATGGGCCGGTACCAAAACCTGCTTGCCGATGCCTTATCAAGAAAACCTCAATTTGATAGCCACAGGGAAGAAGTCGTCCACACCATTATTCCATTCGCACAACAGGCAGCACAAGTCACCACCAGGGGCCAAGCCAGACGGCCACCCGATTCCGGATGGGACAAACTGACAGCAGCACTGAAAACTGCGCTTCCAGCTGACCCCTGGCTCACAGATAATAAAGACATCTTGAACATGAGGGATGGGCTAGCATGGAAGGGATCCAAGCTATATATCCCCACAGCTTGGGACTGGAAGTGCTACAGTGCAGCCATGACTCGAAGCTGGCTGGCCATTTCAGGTTCCTGAAACCCTGCACCTGGCTAGGAGACAGTTCTGGTGGCCAAAGATGAAAGCGGATGTGGAGGACTTCGTAAAAAGCTGTGCCACTTGTGCTCCCATGAAGATGAGACCAGGAAATCCCCCTGGACTCCTTCAACAAGTAGCAAGCCCCAGTAGACCTTGGGAGGAAATCGCAATGGACTTTATAGTCGAGCTCCCAGAGAGTGGGGGAAATACAGTAATTTGGACAGTAATCGACTTATTTTCCAAGCAAGCCCACTTTACTGCTTGCTCAGGATTGCCTCTGCAAAGAAGCTGGCAAAGATGTTCATCGAACAGACTTACCGATTGCATGGGATACCCTACCAAGTAATCTCAGACCGAGGAGTCCAATTCACTGCAAAGTTTTGGAGAGAGTTCCTGAAATCAGTCAGATCCACACAAGGACTTACTCGGCTTTCATCCAAGTACGAATGGAGCAGCGGAACGAGCTAACACAATGGTGGAGAAATATCTAAGGTGCTATGTGGATTACCAACAAGAGAACTGGGCAGACCTGTTGCCATTTGCAGAAGTGGCTTACAAAAACGTCATGCATAGCAGCACCGGATTAACCCCTTTCCAGGTCACAAGCAGCATGGATTTTGTCCCCATGCCCAAACTGCCCAGAAACCCCCCCTCCTCCATGACTTCGACCGAGTGGATGGAGTCGCTGAGGAAAGGGTGGGAGAATATGAAGAAAGTGCTGGCAGAAGCCGCTGAGGCCTGTAAGAAGCAAGCAGACAAACACCGATCTCTACAACCCCCCTTCCGTATGGGAGATCTGGTTTATCTATCAACTAAATACATAAGACTGAAGCTGCCCAGTAAAAAGCTGGGACCTAAGTTTTTAGGTCCTTTCCCAATAGTGAAAGTAATTAACTCAGTGACAGTTGAGCTTATCCTCCTACGCATACTAGGGAAAGTACATCCTGTCTTTCATTGCAGATTGCTAAAGCCAGCAGTCAGGTCTAGGTTAAGGCCACAGACCCGGCCAGCTCCCAAACCTATAGTGGTGCAAGGGGAAACCCATTATGAAGTAAAAAGAATTCTAGACTCTAGATCCATGATGGCGAACCTAATGCCAGAGGGGGCACGTGGAGCCATATCTGCTGGCACATGAGCCGTTGCCCTAGCTCCACTCTAGCGTGCATGTGCGCGCCAACCAGCTGATTTGTGGCTCACACGGAGGCACTGGAAGGGCTTTTTTGGCCTCCAGAGGGTCTCTGGGGGTGGGGGAGGACATTTTCACCTTCCACAAGCTCCAAGAAAGCTTCTGGAGCCTGGGGAGGGCAAAAAATGGGCCTACCGGAAGTTGGGAAATGGGGGAGCGAGGAAGGGGGGCCGTGCATGCATGCATGGGGGTGGGGCAGCGCAGGTGTCACGTGCGCATGCGCGGGGGTGGGTGGGGCATGTGATGGGGCATTGAATTATCAGTGTGCGCACACTGATGGCACCCGAGGAAAAAAAAGATTTGCCATTACTGCTCTAGATTGTTTAGAGGACAATTACAGTACTTAGTTCATTGGAAAGGGTACCCTTTGTCTGAAGCTACTTGGGTTAAAGCTGGGACTTAAAAGCAGACAGATTAGTGAAGCAATTCCATGATAAATATCCTGATTAGCCAAAGGGTCCTCCTGTAGGGAGGAAGAGGTGGTTAGGTAATATTGGTTAACCCCCTATGTTGCTCTCGTTGCACGGTTTGATCATCGGATGGGGGGGGGCTGTCAGGCCTGGAAGCCATCTTGGGCATTGGATCTTCAGGCCTGCCACATTTAGTGCTGTGGAAAACTGGGAGGGGGGATTGTATGGAGCTGGGGAGATATATAGTCATAACATTCCTTTCTCCGAGAGTCAAGAACATTCTGCCCTGCACCCGGAGGGGTGTGACTGGGAGGCATCTCCAGTTGGGACGGTGCCTTGATTGGACCATGTGATGGACATGTGGGTGCTGGGGCAGGTCCTTGGACTTTCTTTTGGGTGGGGAAAACCGGGAAACTTTCAGATTCAGGTTTTTCCAGATGTGCCAATATGACATCTCTAATAAAATGGAACTTTGAGGAACTTCAAGCCTCAGAGTCTTCTTTTGTTGGATGGGGGTGTTACTTGGAACCCTGACATGTTAGTTTATAGTACTATCTTGTAGTCAGGATAACTTTAGTATCTGAATTAATGTGACCATCTCAAAATCATGCTTTGGCATCATTGTGAAAAATGCCTTTAACTATAATTTTTGAGGCCATACTAAAATTAAAGTTAAAGCTTTAATAAATAATTATTGTAACATTCATAAACTGGAACCAATTCAATTAATCATGGCACTTCCTTTCCATTGGCCACCAGTGGAATGAATACCTCTTGCATAATTTAAATAGTGAGATAGGCAGTGCCTAAATTGATAAATAAATTAAAAATAAATTAAAAAATACTAATTCCTGTTCCTTTGTAAGATTGTTGTATCCTAAAGTGACTTCATCAGCATCAACAACATTTCAGAATATCTGCATTGTTCATACTGTCACTTATTTAACTTTGGCTTTCATATATTTTCATACATTTTACTTTATATTATTAATACTGCAAAATGGTGATTATGATTGAAACTTTTAAAATATCATGCTACCTTCTCATGAAGATTTCCTATCATTTCTATTATGAGAAAGGAAAAAGGATACAGATAAAATATGCAATTTGAAACATGCTATAAAATAAGGTTTTTTAAGTGTAACTTACGTTGAAAATGCATTATTTTGATTTTCACAGCGTATTCCTTTGCAGCGATCAGGTTCATTTGTTTCATAATAAAAATATAGCTGGTTAAGTCCATTTGCAAAAGCTAGCAGTACAAGACAGTAGATGAACAGAAATTTTAAAATATCCAGTAGCATTCTTCCAAGAGAGATCTGTAGTGGTCCCAAGTGAGAATTTGCAGTGAATAATGATATTAAACGCAAAGAACTAAAAATATTTGCAATAGCAAACAGGGCCTCTGCAACCAGTGTTGGATGCCACATATCCCAGCTCTGTCTTGCAAGCAGCCCACTGTACTGTAAACAAAATAATGAGAGAATATTAACAAGTCTTTCTCTATTGTAGCAGACCTTTAAATGACACTTATATTTTTTATGAATTCAAGAGTATCCAAAACAAAGCTCATTCATTCATTCATTCATTCATTCATTCATTCATTCATTCATTCATTCATTCATTCATTCAAAAGATAGTGTCGCATCTTTCAGCCAACTCTGGGCAGGTTCCAAACAAAGATTTTTTAAAAAATATATAAAATCATTTAAAACCTATGAAACACAACTATAGTTAAAACATAAAAAATTAAAAACGACAAAATACTGGTGCCAATTCATGCTAACATACCATAATCTAATCTCCCAACACTTGGGAGAAAAAAACAGGTTTCTAAGATTTTGTGGAAAGTTAAATGGGTGGATGCCTATGATTTTCTGGGGGCAAAATGTTCTACAAGGCAGGGGCTGCCCTGGAAATGGAATACTTCCTAGCTTACATTAAATGACAATATTTGGGGAAAGGAACCAGTAATGTGACCACCCCATCTGGCCTGATAGCACAGATAGATATCCTTAGGGAAAGGCAATCCTGCAGGTAACCCGTCCTGTGACATCACTTTAAAGATGGTGACCAGCACTTTGAATTGCACGTAGAAAGAAACTGGAAATCAGCACAGCTCACACAACAGAGATGTTACATGGGCAAACCTAGGGGACTTGCTTTGCATGATGCTGCATTCTGGACCAGTTGAAGTTTTTGGGTGGCCTTCAAGGGCAGTCCCATGTAGAATCCATTGCAGTAATCCAGACAGGAGGTGACCAAGATATGGGTGACCATGAGCAAGACCTCCTGATACAGGAAAGGGTACAACTCGCACACCAGAGAAAGGCCACCCTTGCTATGGCTGCCATCTATTCCTCAAGCAGAAGCCATGAGTCCAGGAGGACCCCCTAATTGCACAGTTCAGTTTGGGGAAGTAGCACCCCATCCAGAGTCAAAGATGAATTGGGGGGGGCAAAAACCCATAGCCACTCTGTCTTGCCAGGGTTGAGTTGGTCAGGTCCTCTCCATCCAGACCCTTATAGCCCCAGACACTTGTCCAGCACCTACACAGCATAACTTCTCTGGCTAGGGGTGAAGATGTATAATTGGGCATCATCAGCATTCAATGATACCAAACTCCATACCAATGAAAGACCTCCCCTAGCAGTTTCTTGTAGACATTGGAAAAAAAGTGACAAGAGGTTCAAGTCCTCACATTGCAGGGACCTAGGGCTTGACCTCTCCTCTCCTACCAACACCAGCTGGATCCAGCCATGGAGGAAGGAGAAGAACCACTTTAACACAGTGTTTCCCACTCCCAAGCTCTGAAGCCAGTCCAGAAGGATACAATGGTTAATGGTATTGAAAGCTGATGAGGGGGCCAGAATGGTTGCATTTCTATCCCAGGCCCTCTAAAGGTCATCAACAAGTGTGATTAGTGCCTTTTCAGTGTTATGCCCTGGCCTTAACCCAGACTGAAAAGAATCCAGATAATCCACCTCATCCAAAGCTCTACTCCAACCATCCTCTCAACAACTTTCCCTAAAAAGATGAAAATTGTCTAATATTGTGGGGTTGAAGGATGATCTCTTGAGAAGGGGACATACCACTGTCTCCTTCAAGGCAGACAGTACCATCCATTCCTGCAGAGAGATATTACTCACCACTTGGACCCAACCACATGCCACCTCCTGGGACATGGATCCAGAACACAGGTAGCTCAACTCACAGTCCCAAGGACCATCTCCACTTCCTCTAGGGTAACTGGCTTGAACTCCTCCCAGATAACAAGGCTCCGATATGTCTTCATTATGTCCAAGGAGTCTGCCCAGTCAGAGTCCAACTCTGACTGAAGTTGAGCAGCTTTATCTAAAAGATGCCGAGAATATTCTTGCAAGGGTTCCCCCAGTTTATCCTCACCTAAGAGAGATCTGGTTATGTGATAGAGGGCTGCTGGTTGGCTAAGAGCAAGAGAAGTAATAACACTTTGCCACTCTTATCACCACAAGGTAGAGCCTAATACAGGCTTTTACCTGTGCTTGGTTGGCCTAGCTCTTTGTAATCCTCCAGCAGCACTCTAGGTGTCTCTTATGTTGCTTCATCTCTCTGAGCCACTTGGTGTGCCATGGGGATCTATGAGATCCATTGACACAGAGAGTCGCCATAGGTGTGATTTGGTCCATCGCTCCCATTACCTGTTCATTCCAAGCTGCGATGAAAGCATCTGCCGAACCATGCTGAACCATGCAACAGTGTTTCAGGAAAAACCCTGAGCAGAGTTTCAGGAAAAACCCTATTGGGTTTATCAGGTGCCTTGGAGTGGGCTGATTGAATAGACTCCGCTTTCCTGCAATGGGGAGGGCATACAAAACCTTTACTAGACCAATTCTTGAATACAGCTCAGCTGCCTGGAATCTGCACTGTATATCAGCCATTAACATAATTGAGCAAGTCCAGAGGTATTTCATGAGAAGAGTACTCCGCTCCTCTGCTCGCAATAAAATACCTTACGCCACCAGGCTTGAAATCTTAGGCTTGGACAACCTAGAACTATGCCGCCTATGGTACGACCTAAATGCAGCACACAAAATTATCCACTACAACATACTACCTATTAATGACTACTTCAGCTTCAACCACAATAATACACGAGCACACAATAGATACAAACTCAAGGTAAACCGCTCCAAACTTGATTGCAGAAAATATGACTTCAGTAACAGAGTGGTCAATGCCTGGAATTCACTACCTGACTCTGTTGTTACATCCCCAAACCCCCATAATTTAGACTGTCTACTGTTGGCCTCACCCCATTCCTAAGAGGTCTGTAAGGGGCGTGCATAAGTGCACTGTCCCTATCCTACTGTCTCCATTTTTTCCGTACCCATTTACTATGTTCATATTTATGTTTATACTATACCTGTTATCTTGTACATGTTTGACAAACAAACACACAAACAAACAAACAAACAACAACTCTAGCGTCAAGAGTAGTTCATACATGGCAGGGGAGTGATGTTAATGTCCCCCAAATTCAGATCATGACAACACATCACCCCAATGCCATTCTTTACAAAGTAACAGCTATCTCGAGCTTCTTTCATATCTTATTTTACTGTTCTGTGAGAGTAGGATATTCAGATTCTCTATGCAGAGAATAGGGATACCCTTCTCATAAAGGATTGCACATCACTGAAGAAATGTGAGCTATGAACCAAATTAGTAAAAGTGTTAAAACAACTTAATCAAAAAAGAAATCCAAAATCTAGCTGTTAGATAAAGGAAGTTCATTTAGAAATAAGGCTACAAGCAGCCCCATATCAACCTCTCTCACACTGCAAGGGAATGGGCAACTGGTAACAAACTATGTTTCACAGCAAACAATTGCTGTGAAACTAGAATAAGACATAGTTTTATTCCCTAAAGTAGGCTAGTCAAAGAGCAATTTCAGATACACTTGGGAGGAATATGAAGCAAGAGTCACAATAAATGGTAGAGAATAAATTTCACAGGAAATTATTTTCATTTTTTGTCACAGGGACTTAGAAGATTGATAATGGAAGTGGATCACCACATATGTTTGGTTTCATTTCTGTCATTTTTGATGCCTGAAATATGGAAAGTCTAATATAAAACATGGAGAAAGATGGTTATGTCACATCTTACAAGTAATAATAATATAAAACTGATCACTGTGAGAAATTAATGATATATACACATGGTACATGGAATCATTAAAAGGGTTTTCTAACTTGTATGCCAATATAGAAGAGATGCAGAGTTAGCTGATTTCTAGAAAACTGAAAGTGGCAATTTCCTACATTTCTTGGTCCTAGACGTTGGATGTCTAAATAAACCTAAGTATAAACTTAAATGAGTTTGTAACCATAAACTGAGATGGTGAGCACTTACCGGTAGTCCTTGCTTAGCAACTGCCACATTTAGAGACAGTTCACAGTTACAACAGTGATGAAAAAGTAACTTTATGATCAGTCCTCACATTTACAACCTTCTCAGGTTTGTAAATCAAAGGAAAGCTGAAATAAGATCACAAGAACAGTTGTGGTTTCACTTAGTGACTGTTTTGCTTAATGACCAAGTTGTGAGCCTCAACTGTGATAGTTAAACATGGATTACCTGTAATTACATGGATTAAGAAGAATAGATATGGAATGAAATACACTCAAAGAAAATGTCAAACATCTAGTATTTGTTAGGGTTTGTTACCTTTGAAAATGCGACTATTTTCAGTGATATTGTTGCCAGGTATAGAGAGTTCATAACAAAATCCATCAGATTCCACCAGTCATGAATGTAATCTTGCAGGCCACCATCCCACATTTGTTTAATTTCACCCCAAATAAATCCTATAAATATAAAAAGCAAAGATTAATTACATAACTAATTATTTAAGTAATCATTTTATAGTTTTAAGTTTAAGTCTAATTATTTCAGTTTCCATAATGAATAGAATCAGGGCTGCAGAAATATGCATAGCTACTAAACCGCAACAAAGATCTACAAAAAACTCTAACTGTAATCTCCATCTAGATATTTGCAAACCAGATCTGATAACCTCAGCCATAGAATGTTGTCTAGCATCAGTGGCTTCTGTTAAACTTGCAGTGCCATCCATTTCACTCCCACTGGTTTAAAAGTGAGATCTCAGATTTATATCTGTCTTTAAAAAGCTATGTGTGTTTGTGTGTTGATCAATGAATCAATTCACTGGTTATAGAATCTTTTTCTTTTCTTTCAAAGATGTCAGGTGAATGACACTCAAGATAAATTGTATGATGAAAATTTTAGTCATCTACAATTAACTTTAGAAAATAAATACTTTATAATTGAAAGCCATTAACAGCACATATTTATTCTCCACAAACCATAATTGAATTGATATAGTTTTCTTGGAAATGATTATTTGTAATTAATAGATTTTATATAAGTTTGTGCTTTAACAAGGGGTTAAAGTCAGTAGTAGTACCTACACAAGTTTCTCTCTACCCAAGAGACAGATCAAAAACAATATGAGAATGATCTTAAATACATTGGAATATTATGAAGCACACCCGGGAAAACAAATGGTGTTGATCTTCCTAGATGCGCAGAAAGCATTTGATAATGTAAGCTGGCAATTTTTATTACAGCTAAAATTTATGGACTTGGTGAGAGATTTATCATGAACAAGACAATATATCACAAGCAAATGGCAAAGGTGATGGTAAATGGAGATATGACAGAGAACTTTAATATAAAAAAAGGCACAAGACAAGGATGTCCACTATCTCCTTTACTATTTATAATGACATTGGAAATGTTAAATAGAAATATTATACAAGATATAGAAATTAAAGGTATGGAAATAAAAAAGGAACAATATAAATTACAAGCATTCACAAATGATTTGGTCTTTATCTTGGAAGACTCACAACGAAACAGACTTAAATAAATTAGGAAAATAGAAGAATATCGTGAAGTTGGAGGACTGAAAATAAATAAAGAAAAACCCAAAATAATAGTTAAAAATGTTAGACACACAGAAAAAACAGCTAATGAAGAGGATAGGCATTCAGATAGCCAAGAAAGTTAAATATTTAAGAATTCAACTAACGGCAAGGTGTGTAACTATTAAAGAAGATAACTACTATAATCTGGTGCAACAAATCAAAATAGATTTGGAGAGGTGGAAAAACCTGCAACTGTCATTGATGGGAAGAATAGCTACTATAAAAATGAATATCTTGCCAAGATTATTACAATACCAATAAAACTGGGGGGATACTTTGAAAAAGGAAATAAAACAATATTAAGATATATTTGGCAAGGGAAAAAAGCATGGATAAGTTTGAAAATGTTGCAAGATTCTAAAAACAGAGGTGGTATTGGGCTGCCAGATTGGGAGTTGTACTATCAGGCTTTGGTACTTACTTGGGTGAAAGAATGGATTGGTTTGAGGCACAAAAGATTATTGACTTTGGAGGGACATGATTTCCAGTTGGGCTGGCATGCTTTTTTACGGTATGGAAAAAACAAAATACGTAAGTATTTCTAAAGACATTACATTAGAAACGCATTATTATTAGTATGGGAGAAAATTAAAGAACATCACTATTTGAAAATACTGGTCTGGCTCTCCACAATGGAGGCATTGATTCATCCAAATGTTATTGATATGGAAAAGATTACTACATATAGAGCAGGGGTGGGTTCCAATTTTTTACTACCACTCTGTGGGCGTGGCTTAATTTTGTGGGTGTGGCTTAATTTTGTGGGAGTGGCTTGACGGTCATGTGATCGGGTAAGAGTAGTTTGGCAGTCATGTGACTGGGTGGCCATGGCCAACTTGATGTCACTCACATCAAGGGTTAGGGTTAGGGTGCCTGGCCCCTCCTCGCCTCAAAGGCCTCAACGAGATACAATTTCCCTATCTATTTACTACTACTGAACATCCAAATATACTATTTAGTCCTATGTATATATGCCATATGTGTACATCAGGGGTGGGTTCTAAATATTTTTACTACTGGTTCTGTGGGCATGGCTTATTTTGTGGGTGTGGCTTGATGGTCATGTGATGGTGGGCATGACTTCATGGTCATGTGATGGTGGGCATGGCTTCATGATCATGTGACTGGGCAGCGTGGCTTCGTGGTCATGTGACTGGGTGGGTGTAGCTGGGTGATCATGTGACTGGGTGGGTTACTTTGTCTCTTTCTCTTTCTTTCTTCTCTCTCTCTCTCTTTCTTAATACCCTATATGAGCCCTATGATTGATATACGTGGATTTTATTCATATGTATCTTCATGTGATCTGCTACCTCTGCTATAAGGAGTATGGCAGCAAAGGATTTAGAAGTCTTGGATACCTTAACAATTGAATGGTTAATATCATGGAGGTAATAAAAATGATGCAGGAGGCACATTAAATCATTTGGTTTTTTTTTTGTTAGTTTAGGTCAGGAATTAGCAACATTAAACACTCAGAGAGCCATTTGGACCCATTTTCCACAGAAAACAAAACACCGAAAGCCACAAAACCTGGGCATGGCCAACCCGACATCACGCACTCCCACCAAATCACATCCTTATTCCTTCCTTCCTTCCATCCTCCCTCCTGATTTTACCTTCCTTCCTTTCTCCCCCCTCCTCTGATTTTACCTTCCTTCCTTCCCCCCTCCTTAGATTTCACCTTCCTTCCTTCCTCCCTTTCACCTTCCTTCCTTCCCCCCGATTTTACCTTCCTTCCCCCTCCTTTCACTTTTCTTCCTTCCCCTTCCTCTGATTTTACCTTCCTTCCCCCTCCTTTCACCTTCCTTCCTTCCCCCTCCTCTGATTTTACCTTTCTTCCTTCCCCCTTTCACCTTCCTTCCTTCCCCCTCCTCTGATTTTTTACCTTCCTTCCCCCTCCTCTGATTTTACCTTCCTCCCTCCCTCCCTCCTCTTTCTCTCCCTTCCTTCCTTTGTTAAATAAATAAATGCTGCTTTCTGAGTTCTACAAGTTGCGTTGCTGAAGCAACAGGAACCAGATAGTACCAACTCTATAAGATCTCAAATGAAGGGCAGAAATCATAAAGAGAGGTGATCTTCTCTCTCATTTATCTCTCATGTGTGTGTGCGTCCAAGCAGGATACCCTCCTGTGCCGGGATAATGGCGGCAGGGGGGATGGCGATTACTCCTCCTGCTACTGCCGCCACTGCACAGTGAGGTGAGTAGTGGGCCACACTGCGCAGAGCAGGAGAGCCCGGGCTGTGCAGGGGGCAGCTCAGCACCAGCCATGGTCCCCTTCGTGTAAGCCCAGGAAGGAGGGGAACGGGCAGGAGCAGCTGCCACCACCAGATACAGGGAGGGAAGAGCTCCGGCTCCCCCCTGCGCAGCCCAGGCAGCTCACAGCTGGAGCTCTTCCCTCCCTGTGCATTCCCCTCCTTCCTGAGCTGACACGGACTGACGCTGGCATTGAGCTGCCCGCGAAGGACACGGAATCACAAAAAGCAGCCGGTCACGGGCAGTGCAGAGAAAATGCTAGGAGCACTTCAGCCATGTGGCTCTGCAGAGAGGCTTGTGCCTTCTCAGGGCAGAGAGCATGTTGCACAACAGGGTGGGCAGGGAGCTGCAGGAGAGGGATCAAAGAGCCATTTTGGAATCGGGGAGGGGATCACAGCGCTGATGCACATTGCAGAGTCCCCTCCTCCTCCTTCTCCGCAGACATACTTTCTCTTTCCTCCTGGCCAGATCCTCTGCCTGAAATGTGAGGATCAGGGAGGAAAGTGTTTCCCCCTCCCCTCCCCGATTCCAAAACGGCACATTCAGCCAGCGCTGCCACCTCTCCGGGCTACTGTATGGGGACATGAACATGATTGCCAAGTCCTGCACCTGCCAGTGAGCAGCCTCATTTCTGGAAATGAGCTGCCTCCTTCCCTGGGCCTCTGCTCACTCTCTCCCACCCACCCACTGCCTCATCAAGAGAGAATCCAGATTTTAAGGCATCTCTGCTGTTGGAAAGGCAATGTTTGTGGCAAAACAGTGGTGAAATTTTTTGAGACTTTTTGAGACTTTTTTTTGATATTCCGGCCTCATATCCAGGTCGGGATGCCGTGGGGTGGCAGTGGTCATCTCGGCTTTCCCTCCGATGCCCTTCCTGGCTGAAAAGTGCCCCTTCTTGCCTCTGACGGCCCTTCCCAATGGTTGCAGCCGGAGCACCCAACTCCTGTTGGCGTGCCGAGCCGGGCCGGCCAGGTCCCATCCGTGAGATGAGCGTGCAGGAGAAAGGCTTGCTGCCTGCCCTGCATGGCTCAGTGCGCTCAGACTCAGAGCGAAGGGCCTCGGGGCTGTGGGCGATGCCACTGTTGCTGGGCCAACCCAGCAAGGATCCAGGTGGCCCGGCCGCTACGCCAAGCCCGATCCTCCACAATGCAGGAGAGGGCAGTGGCGGAAGAAGAGGGTGGTGGTAGGAGAGGGCAGTGGCGGCAGGGAGGGTGCTTCGGGAGATGCTGCCCGGGGGTGGGAAGGGGCCACCAGCCTGGAAAGCTTCCACTGCACAAAGGTTGCCGAGCTGCCCTCTCCCCCTGTCCCCGCAGCCTTCGGGAGATGCTGGCTGGGGGCAGGAAGCTTCTAACCACAGTGCAAAAGTTGCCCTCTCCCCCCATCCCCACAGCCTTCAGGAGATGCTGGCCAGAGGCGGGAGACTTCTAACCACTGTGCGAAGGTTGCCCTCTCCCACCCCATCCCCGCAGCCTTCGGGAGATGCTGACTGGGGGCGGGAAGCTTCTAACCACCGTGCGAAGGTTGCCTTCTCCTCCCCAATCCCCGCAGTCTTTGGGAGATGCTGGCCCGGCGAGGAGGGAGGGCAGGCTAGCACGAATGCTTACCTGTGTGTAGGCAGGAGGAGGCAGTTCTGTGGATGCATGTGGCAAAGGCGAGGCAGTGCAAGCATGCGCAGAAGCAAAAACCAGCAAAAAATAGGGGTGGAAAATCCAAAAACAAGATGGTGATGCATGCGCAGTGCCGGAAACTCGGCTTCTGCACATGCGCAGAAGAAAAAAACTCGGGATTTTTTTTTAATTAAAAAAAATTCCAAAAAAATTCAAAAAAATAAGATGGCGGTGCCCATGGATAGGCACCGACCAATCCGGTTCGGTGATGTCATTGTGATGTCACTAGTGGGTCGCTACCGGTTCGGGCAAACCAGTCCGAACTGGAAGGAACCCACCCCTGATATAGAGACATTCTGAATGAAAAGGGGGAACTTAAAAGTAAACAAGAACTAAGTGGTCAAGGGATTGACCATGGTGATCTCAAGTGCAGATACAATCCCAATATGAGAAGGATGCTAAAATGTATGGTTTCTATAAAGAACTAAAAGAATTAGACTAGATTTTAACAGGGAAGGATGAAAAACTAATAAAGAAAATATATAGCTATTTTGTTAAGTATCAAGATGGAAGATGAGCAAGTAAAGGAGACAATGATAGTGTGGGCTAAAAATTTTGGTTATCCAATTGGGTTAGATAAATGGCAGAAACTAAGGGATAGAAATTATAAATTAACGCTGTCAACTGCATATAAAGAAAATCTTTATAAAATTTATAGATGGCATTTTCCACCCTCAAGGTCAGCAAAGATGTTTAAGGATATGTCTGCAAAATGTTGGAAATGCCATCAGATACCTGGTTCACACTATCATACTGTATGTGGTGGACATGCCCAAAAGCAAAAAAAATACTGGACAAAAATACATACATGGTTGGAAAAAATGGTAAAGCAACATATTGATTTGAAACCAGAAATATTTTTGTTGGGCATTTTACCGGATAAGTACAATAAGGGGAATACATATCTGATTTTACATGTATTGACTGCAGCTAGAATTGTATTTGCATAACAATGGAAAAGTGAAGAGATCCCTACAGATGAAAATGTGATTAAAAAATACTAGAATTTGCAGAAATGGACAGAATAACACTTACAATTAAGGAAAAGGAAGAAATTGAATACTTTTTGACCTTTTATCAATGCTTAGCTGATAAAAACAGAAGTTAGAAACAAGGAAATACAAGGAAAGGATCAATGATATAAGGGAGGTATGTTAAAATGGATTATTATTATTATTATTATTATTATTATTATTATTATTATTATTATTATTATTATTATTATTATTATTATTATTATTATTATTATTATTATTATTATTATTATTATTATTATTATTATTTTGATACTAATGTAATGAACACTGTGGTAAATATTTGATTACTATCTCCTAAAATTATTTGTACCCAGACAACACACAGTTTAATTGAAAATGGAATTTTTATATGTTATAAAATAAAAAACTTGATGGAAAAAAGGAAGTTTCTTTAGAAGGCATAATCTTATACAGTAATTAAGATTCTGTATTAATGAACTATAAAGTGTAGTTATTAGCTCCATTATATTATAAAAATATGCATGTTTAAAAATACAACTTTATTGAATGCTGATTATAAATTTAACAGCTGGTCTCAGGACATAACTATAATACAAAAATTCTGTGATGAAAACTTGGAGTCCTTACTTATTAACTGCAAACCCTTTTATTCCCCTCAAGAGATTACTTCATTTCTACTAATTGCAGTTTATATTCACCCACAAGCCTCTGTAAAAAAGGCATTAAGAACTCTAGCTCATCAGATTATGGAGGCTGAAGCCAAATTCACTGGCCATTATTTTGGGAGATTTAAACAAGGCAAACTTAAGGAAAGAGCTACCAAAATACTTTCAGCATGTCAATTGTCCCACCAGAGGCAAGAACACCTTAGACCAGTGATGGCAAACCTTTTTTGGTTCGCGTGCCAAAAGGGGGGGGTGCGCGTGCTAGCGCGCGCTCACATACCCACACCCATTCCCTCCCCCCCACGCATGTGCACAACCCCCCCCCATGCTGCCCCCTGCGCATGTGCACACACACACCCGCGCAAAGGCCTTACCGAAGCCTGGGACGGTAAAAAACGACGAAACGGGCAAACCGGAAGTTTGGAAAACGCACTTCCGGTTTGTCCGTTGGGGTGTTTTTTGCACTCCGGGGCTTCAGGAAGCTTCCCTGAACCCTCCAGAGTGCTAAAAACAGCCCAATTGCCAACCGGAAGTGAGTTTTCCGAACTTCCGGTTTGCCCGTTTTGTTGTTTTTTGCATTCTGGGGCTTCAGGAAGCTTCCCTGAACCCTCCGGAGTGCGAAAAACAGCACAACAGCAAACCGGAAGTGCGTTTTTCTGAACTTCTGGTTTGCCCGTGGAGCTGACAGGGTGCCCTCCTTGCGTGCCCTCCGATATGGCTCCGCGTGCCACCTGTGGCACGCGTGCCATTGGTTCACCATTACTGCCTTAGACCACTGCTACACAACACTAAAAGATGCTTATAGGTCCTTACCCCGAGCAGCTGTGGGCCACTCTGATCATTGCATGATTCACCTTGTACCTGCTTACAGACAAAGATTTAAAGCCACAAAACCAACTATTAAAATCAGTGAGGACTTGGACTGAAGAGGCAAAGTTAAAGCTACAGGCTTGCTTTGACTGCATGGACTGGAATATTTTTGAAGACACCTCTGCAGACCTGGATGAACTCACAGATACTGTAACATCATATGTCAGCTTCTATAAAGACCTATGTGTACTGACCAGGAACTTGCAAATATACAGTAACAATAAACCTTGGTTCACAGCTAAACCTAAGCAGTTACGTCATTCCAAAGAGGAAGCCTACAGAAAAGGTGATAGAATGCTGTACAATCAGGCCAGAAATGTATTAACAAGGGAGATCAGAGCAGCAAAAAGAAACAACTCTGAAAAGCTAAGGAATCAGTTCTCAACAAATGAACCAGCAAACATGTGGAAAACTCTTAAAAACATCACTGGTTACAGCAAACCACCTTCCTAGGCTGAAGGAAATCAGCAACTGGCAGATGACCTGAATGTGTTCTACTGCAGGTTTGAAAGGAAACTACAGCCACCTATCTCCACAACCTCCATCCCAGACACACCAACAACAGCCAAACCTCCTACAACTGACCCCATCCCATTGGGTTCACAACCCCTGGTGATCACAGAAAAGGAAGTGCAAAAAAAAGAATTTTTTTTTTGATTGATGAACTTAAAAGATTGAATTTACAATATAAATGGGAAGCACCAACTGGAGTAGCGGTGAAATTTTTGGGGAAAAGATATCGGTTGAATACGATAAAGAAAGCTACTCAATTTTATGTCAATGTTTTAAAGGCTGACATATCTAAAATTCCAGAAGAAAGACGTTTGAAGGTAGAAGAGGACAAGGAGGAAGAGCCAGTCTTATTGGATCAAAATGGAACAGTTTTAATGAGTCTAAGTGAATGGCAGAGTCAGAAAGATCGGGAAAAGGAGATGGAGGATCGGGATCAGACGGGAGACGAGCTGATAAATTTAAAATCATCAAGATATAAAAAGAGGCAACCAATAAGATACAAGGAGATGTAGTGTTGATATGTATTAGATGGATGGAGTTTAATATGATTGTATTTTTTCCTTTTCCTTTCTTTTTTTATTTTTTTTCTGAATTTTTTTTCCCTTTAATTTTTTTCTTTTAATATTTTTTGAAGAATTGGAATTTTTAACTAAAATTATTAAATCATAAAGTATTATAATTGAAGTTGATGTATAACAATGTTATGTTATTATGATGAATTTTATTAATGTTTTTTAGAGATTTAGAATTTTTAATATCTTTTATAGATTTAGAATTTTTTGGATTTAATTTTGACTAGGTGTTGTTCAGGATAGTTGATTGAAATGAGGAGGAAGAATTTTTTTTTCTCTTTCTTTTGCATATCTCAGATTATTATTATTACTATCAATACTTTTTTAAGAATTATAATTTTTTGGAAGTATATAATTTGATCTATGGTAATATTATGCTATTAATATTATGACGAAGTTTAGGATTTTTAAAGTTGATGTATAACAATATTATGTTATTATGATGAATTTTAAAAGTTTTTTTATTTAATATTCAGATATTATTTATGTAATATGTGTTTAAGTTTTATTCAATTTTTGAGATTATTATTATTATTAATGTTTTTTAGAGATTTAGAATTATTAACATCTTTTAAAGATTTAGAATTTTTTGGAATTGTAATACTTATTCAAGTTTTATTTAATTTTGACTAGATGTTGTCTAGGATAGTTGATTGAAATGAGGAGGAAGAAATTGTTTTCTTTCCTTTGCATACTTCAGTTTATTATTATTACTATCAATACCTCTTTAAGAAATATAATTTTTTGGAAGTATATAATTTGATGTATGGTAATATTATGCTATTAATATTACGATGAAGTCTTGGATTTTTTTTTAGGGTAGATGATTGAAAGGAGGAGGAAGAAATTGTTCTTTTTTTTGTATAATTTTTTTCTTTATTATTAACTTTGCTTTTTCTGTATTTTTTTTTCTCTCCTTTGTATCTTTATTTCTATTTTTTCTTTATTTTTTCATTATTATTTTATATTTAGATGATATAAAATATAGAAGTTTAAGGATGTAATCTATTAATGTACAATGTGTAGTTGAGGGATTTTTGTGGTTTGTTTTTTTTCTTTTTTCACCAAATTTACAGTATTGATATTATGCCCTGTATTCTCTCTGGGAAATCCGGGGGGGAGGGGGGGAGGGAAGGGGGTGGGGGGGGAGAAAAATTTAAAAAATCTTTGTACTCTGTACTAATAAAACTTTTTCAATAAAAAAAAGAAAAGGAAGTGCAAGATCTATTTCAGAGACAGAAGCCGGGAAAAGCACCAGGCCCAGACAAGATAACTCCTTCTTGCTTAAAAGTCTGTACTGACCAATTGGCCCCCATCTTCACCCAAATCTTCAACAAATCACTAGAGATATGCCATGTTCCTTCTTGCTTCAAACGCTCCACTATCATCCCAGTGCCGAAGAAGCCCTCCATCAAGGAACTGAATGACTACAGACCAGTTGCTCTAACATCTGTAGTTATGAAAACCTTTGAAAGGCTAGTGATGTCCCACTTGAAAACCATCACGGATCCACTGTTAGACCCCCTGCAATTTGCATACTGAGCAAATAAATCGACAGATGATGCTATTAATATGGCTTTGCACTACATTCTACAACATCTTGACTCTCAAAAGACCTACGCAAGGGTCCTCTTTGTAGACTTTAGTTCAACATTCAACACCATCATACCGGATATTCTTCTAACTAAACTAAATCAGCTAGCAGTACCTGAACACACTTGTAAGTGGATCACAAGCTTCCTAACAGACAGGAAGCAGCAGGTGAAGCTAGGCAGAATCACATCAGATACCTGTACAATTAGCACAGCCCCCCCCCCAAGGCTGTGTACTCTCACCACTTCTCTTCTCTCTATATACCAATGACTGCATCTCAAATGATCCATCTGTTAAACTACTGAAGTTTGCAGATGATACAACAGTGATTGGCCTCATTCGAGACAACAATGAAACTGCATACAGACGGGAGGTTGAACAACTAGCCTCGTGGTGTGACCGGAACAATCTGGAACTGAACACACTCAAAACCATAGAAATAGTGGTAGACTTTAGGAGAAACCCTCCCATCCTACCACCTTTTACAATACTAGACAACACAGTATCAACAGTAGAGACCTTCAAATTTCTAGGTTCTATCATATCTCAAGACCTAAAATGGTCACCTAACATCAAAAAAGTCATCAAAAAAAGCACAACAAAGAATGTTCTTTCTGCGCCAACTCAGGAAGCTCAAACTGCCCAAGGAGCTGCTGATACAGTTCTACAGAGGAACCATTGAGTCTGTCATCTGCACCTCTATAACTGTCTGGTTCGGTTCTGCAACCCAACAAGACAGACACAGATTTCAGAAGATAATCAGAACTGCAGAAAAAACAATTACTGCCAACCTGCCTTCCATTGAGGACCTGTATACTGCACGAGTCAAAAAGAGGGCCGTGAAAATATTTACGGACCCCTCGCATCCTGAACATAAATTGTTTCAACTCCTACCCTCAAAACGTCGCTATAGAGCACTGCACACCAAGACAACTAAACATAAGAACAGTTTTTTCCCGAACGCCATCACTCTGCTAAACAAATAATTCCCTCACCACTGTCAAACTATTCACTAAGGCTGCATTACTATTACTATTAGTCTTAGAAATGCATACTGTTTATTTATTTATTTATTTTATTATTTATTTTATTATTTATTTTATTATTTATTTTATTATTTATTTATTTATTTATTTATTTATTTATTTATTTATTTATTTATTTATTTATTTATTTATTTAGTATTCTTCTATGTCGTCCTACTCCCTGAGGACTCAGAGCGGCGTACAACATTTTAAGGAACAACTAAACAATAAAATTTTTAAAAACAATTTAAAGAGTTTAAAAAAGACATACAAAACCATGCATACATGGGGGAAAGTTGTCTCAAAATCACCCCGCCTACAGGAAGAGCCATGTCTTAATGGCTTTTCAGAAGGCCAGCAAGGTCGGGATAATTCGGATCTCTGGGGGTAGTTGGTTCTAGAGAACAGGGGCCCCTACAGAGAAGGCCCTCCCCCTAGGCCCCACCAGTCGGCATTGTTTGGCTGACAGGACCCGGAAGAGACCCACTCTGTGGGACCTAACCAGTCGAAGGGAAGTATGAGGTAGGATGCGGTCCCGGAGGTAACCTGGAGCTAAGCCATGTAGGGCTTTAAAGATGATAATCAACACCTTGAATTGCACCCGGAGACCAATGGGCAACCAATGTAGCTGGTGGAGTATAGGTGTTACGTGGGTGTATCTTGAAACACCCACCACAGCATGCGCAGCCGCATTTTGCACCAGTTGAAGTCTCCGGATACTCTTCAAGGGTAGCCCCATGTAGAGCGCATTACAGTAGTCCAATATAGAAGTGACAAGGGCATGAGTGACCGTGAGTAGAGCCTCCTTCTCCAAGTATGGTCGCAATTGGTGCACCAGGTGAACCTGTGCAAAGGCTCCCCTAACTGTGCAACTAGCTCCCCTAGTTCTTGCATTGGAGGGTTCAGTTTGTTACCTAGGACTTGCTTGTCCTCACTCAGTGCACAGAAATTAGAATAAACTGATATCATACATTTTTTTTAGAAATGATTTAGAAAATATTTGAACACCCTGTCTTAAAATACTTTATTCATCTTGTTAAAATAAAATATTCCACAATGTTTTTTTTTTCTTTTTTCAATTTTTCCAATTTTTTGGAAAAAAACAAAAAAGCCTTCAGGAAAAAAATGAAAAAAACCACGGTTTTTTTCCAAATTTTTCCAGTTTTTTTCCGGGCCTTCACATCTCTACCCATGACCCGATGGGTCAGGCCTGGATACTGGATCAGTAGGGATAGGAGACACGAGCCCCATGACCTCCCTGGCCTTACGCAACAAGGGTTTGAATTGATCCAATTGGAAAAGGCCCGAAAAGACTGATTGCTCAGGAGGGACTTCCTCATCTCCAGAAAGACTAGTAAATTCGCCTTCCTCCAAGAAGGATGTCATGCTCCCCTCCAAAGGCACCTGGGCTGGAAGCCTGGGTGGGTCAGGCCATCTGCCCCACAACTCCATTGGCTCCATGTGACCCTTGCGCAGGGGAAGGTCCTGAGCTAAAAAAAAACAGCTGTTGGACTGCTGAGGTAATACCCTGAGAAATGCCCTGGACATAAGTAGTTGGAGATGAGCAGGCAAAAGCGAAACTGCCTCTTCTCCTTCAGGGACAAATTCAGCAGATGAGATGCCAGGCTGCAACTGCTCCTCAGGGCCAGAATCCATAGGAATAGAGCCAGGGGCAGCAAAAAGATCTCTTGGCTCTACATGCAATGGAGAAAAACACTCACCAGCGCCATCTGGTGACCACTCTGAGACAGGTTGCAGAATATTACTAGCACTGGCTGGAGCACTCAGCTCCTGCAAGTCATGTGGTCACATTCGTCCTATCTGATTGAAGGAATGTGCTCACATTCGTTCTATCTAATTGAAGACCGAGCCAAATCTGGGACTATCTGGTGGATGTAGGCAGGACCGGAATTCACCCAATCACATGGTCAGTCTTTAATCTGATGGACAGAGTGAACACCCACTCATGGCTTCTCTCTCCCCCCTCACCAAGGAGAACTGGACAGCCATTTGTCAGAAATCATATAGGGTCTCCTACTTGAACAGGGGGTTGGACTAGACCTCCAAGGTACCTTCCAACTCTGTTATTCTGTTAGCTCTTCTAATCTCATAACCAATTCTACATTCTCTGTAATGTAGTTTATCATTTTGAGCACCAATTAGCAACCATATGAGGTGGTGGGATTCAGCCGGTTCTGTCCAGTTTGGGCAAACCGGTAGTAAAAAAATCTAGCTGGCCCCGCCCACCCTGCCCCTCCCTGCCCTGTCACTCCTCATCTCATCCGCTCGCCTGGCATAGCTGCTGCTTTCTGTCTGGCTCCCTGGCTTGCCTTGACCACAGAGTCTCTGAGGGCCAGCCAGCTTGCTTGCCTTCAGCTGCATCCCACCTGCGCTCCACATGGCCCAGCTGATCTGCCCTGATCTGCCTGGGTGAGTGACTGCTAGCAACAAGGCCCGAATCTCGGCCTAGCTGCCTCCTACGTCCCCAAGGCCCAGCGTGTGGTCTGCCTTCCCCACTGCCTTCCCCAAGGCCCAGCGTGTTTGCCTGCCTTCCCCACTGCCTTCCCTGCTGTCTCCGAGGCCCAGAGAAGGGCTGATGGAAATGCCCCATTTCCTGCCTCCATTGGGCTGTGTGTGCCATGCTGGACCGGTATCAGTGGTGGGTTTCAAAAATTTTTGCTACTGGTTCGGTGGCATGGCTAGGTGGGGGGGGGCATGAGACTGAGTGGGTGTTGCCAACTTGACATCACTCATGCCCACGCCCACTCAGTCACATGACCCCCCATCTAGGCACGCCCACAGGAAAAGGTAGGAAAAGTTTTGGAATTTCCACCTATCTACCCCCGCCCTCCCTTCACCAGTCACCCGTTTCCCCTCCTTTAGTGGCCCCAGTCCTAGCTCCGCTTCCTCTCCCACCACCGCCGCTTTGTTCGGGCTGCTTACCTTCTGCAGCGGCTGGTCCAGAGTCTGGAAGGCTCTAACTCTTTAAAATTTGGGGGAGTTGCACACATGGAGCGGAAGAACCCCAGGGGAAGAAGAAGAGATAAAGAAGTGGGGGAAACATGCACTCATCTCTGTTTCCCTCTATGACCGACCTTGGAAAAGCCTGCTCCCACAATCGGACTCCCTTTCTTCCAGCACTCATTCAGGGAATCCCAGGAGCGGCAGCATATTGCATGTGTTTCACTCCAAGCAGCCCGGACTGGAAAATACATGGCTGGGGCAGAGGAGCAGTCCTTCTTAACAAGCTCCAAACTGTTGCTGCTGCTGCAAGCCTGGGTTCCCTGCATGAGCTCTGGAAGTCCGGTACTCCTTCCTCACCCAGTCAGCCCCTCCCCTCTTGCTCCAGGCACCAATTCCCCCAACGCTCTATGCACGCAGCTCCTCAAAATTTTAAAGAGTTAGAGCTCCGGGGAGGCAAGACACACTCATCTGTTTCCCTCTATGACCGGCCTGGGAAAAGCCTGCCCTCACAATCGCATGCCTGCAGCCAGAGCCAGGCTTGGAACAGCAACAACGGTTCGGAGTTTGTTAAGGAGGACTACTCCACCACAGCCATGTGTTTTCCAGTCTGGGCTGCTTGCAGTGAAAAGCATGTAATATGCTGCCACGCCACTCCCGGGATTCCCTGAACGAGCACTGGAAGAAAAGGAGTCTGATTGTGATGGCAGGCTTTTCCAAGGCCGGTCATAGAAGGAAACAGAGATGAGTGTGTGTTTCACCCCACTTCTCTGTCTCCTTTCATCCTCCCCTGGGGTTCTTCTGCTCCATGTGTGCAACTCCCCAAAATTTTAAAGAGTTAGAGCCACAGGAAGGGAAGGCACACTAATCTGTTTCCCTCTACGACTGGCCTGAGAAAAGCCTGCCCTCACAATCGCATGCCTGCAGCCAGAACTGGGCTTGGAGCAGCAGCAATCGTTTGGAGCTTGTTAAGGAGGACTGCTCCATCCCAGCCATGGGTTTTTCAGTCTGGGCTGCTTGGAGTGAAAAACATGCAATATGCTGCCACTCCCAGGATTCCCTGCATGAGCGCTGGAAGAAAATTGGCTGATGCAGCCAGAGCCAGGCTTGGAAGAGCAGCAGACAGACTTCAGGGCAAACAATCTACTCCTCAAGCTCCCAATGGCTGAACCGGCAAGCTGGAAGAGAGATTCATCGTCGTGCTGGTGAGTAGGTATGGACCAAGTACCGTATTTTTCGGAGTATAAGACGCACCTTTTTACCCCCAAAAAGAGGGTGAAAACTTGGGTGCATTTTATACACTGAATGTAGATCCCCCACCCACCCTTTGGCCTCTGTCTTCCAGCAATTTACCTGTTTGCAGCAAACAGGGAAGAGCCTGTAAAGCCAAGCAAGTCACTAACAGCTTCCCGACCTACAGCTGATTTGCCACGTGCTAAAATGAAAGTGAAAGTAGCTGCAGAGGCAAATAGCTGGGAGAGACACGCAGATTTTTATTTTCTGCTGAACTGGATGGAAGGGGGTAAGTGAATAACTATAAATGTCTGTAGAATGTTCAAATTATTAGACTTATTTTTTAAAGACTGCTTTATTATTGTTCAGAGCCAGGGGTCTCCAACCTTGGCAATTTTAAGACTTGTGGACTTCAACTCCCAGAATTCCACAGCCAGCTTTGTTAGCTTTGCTGGCTGTGGAATTCTGGGAGTTGAAGTCCACAAGTCTTAAAGTTGCCAAGGTTGGAGATCCCTGTAAATCTAGACAACTTAACAAAATAAAGAAGCTTTTTAAAATAAATGCTTGCTCTGAAGAGGCCCAGTGCTATTGTATCTTCTTTTAAATAATAGAGAATAATGTATACTTCCAGAAATTTTAATTAATTTTAACAGCTCTGTACAAGTATAGTCTGAAATGTAACAGTGTCCTGTTTAGTATTAGAGTTTAGTTACCTTGGAGTAGATCTATTTAAATAATTGGTAAGACTTAGTGTGACTACATTTAAGAAAACTTTCTGGCATAATGTATATTTCTCCAATTCTTTGCTATTTCTATGGGTCAGGCACACATGCACAGAAATACACAGCAAACAGTGCATATCATCTGTGCTTTTTGCTGTTTGGCAAATTGCTTGGAGGCAGAGGCCTTTTTTCCTTGTTTTCCTCCCCCAAAACGAAGGTGCGTCTTATACTCCGGTGCGTCTTATACTCCGAAAAATACGGTAGGCTTTTTGCTCCCCCCCTCCCCATCCCGATCAGAGATGGTATTCAGCCAGTTCGCACCGCTCCTTCCTTCCACTCTGTGTGTGTTTCCCCCAGTTCTCTGTCCCTTTTCTGCCGCCCATGCGAGCCTTGCCCTCCCCCCCCGCGGCTCCAGGTTTCTGCTGCCTGAACCCTAAACTGCCTGCCTATGCTTTTCCCGCAGACTCCCATCCTCCTGCTTTCCCCATGCAGCCTAATTCAGCCTCTCCTGCCTTCCTTCGCTGGTCGCCTAATTTTTGGTAAATTGCTCTGACCTCATAATCTTATTTCTTGTGTTATGTCATTCTTTCTACTTATATTTTGGTATAGCAATCAAATAAATTATGTAAACTGTTTGAATGTGATTTGTTTCTTGGAACAAACTATACTCTTGTGGTTCTATAAAATCAGAGAACATGGATTAAATTCCTGTGCCTTAATCTGGATTCAGATTGATTGAGTTTAAAGCCTAATTCCTTGTCAGTATGGTTAAAATATCAGTTTAAAGAATATGTTAAATGTCTGGGTGAAATATTAGAAACAAAGCTGGGGTTTATTTGTATCAGTGCTAGTGCAGAAATAAAATTAGAGGCTTCTTGAAGTTCAAATAGAAAATGGCATCCCTATTTTATTCATCTACTATCAATTTTTAATAGAATAAAATAGAGATTGAATAGAGATGGAAATAGAAATATTTCCTATTGTCAAATCTGCTGGAACACCTACAGACTAATTCACTTTATAATTCTGATTGCTTATTTGTACCCTATGACAATCATTAAGTGTTATACCTCATGATTCTTGACAAATGTATCTTTTCTTTTATGTACATTGAGAACATATGCACCAAAGACAAATTCATTGTGTGTCCAATCACACTTGGCCAATAAAGAATTCTATTCTATTCTAATTGCAAAGGAAAATATGAAACTGTTTTTCATTCCTGAATGTAATTAAGTTAATGGCATTTTAATTATTTTACAGAAAAATCAATATCAGAATATGGCAGATAATACAATAGTCTCAAACATTTTACTATTCAAGTTTTTCAAAACCTAAATATGATTTTGGTGAATATTTTAAACATATAGAGACATAGAAAATAGGGAAATCATGTACGTATAAAATATATCTCTATATAAACACTGGTGGTGCACTAAGAATATGGAAGCATTGATGGAGAACTCTGGAGATTAATCTATCAGGTGGGGTGCAGACATTTCATTTCAGATTTTGGAGGTGGGTTGCATGAAGGGTAGGGTATCTTAGAAATATCTAAAGGCAATCCCTGGTGTAGATAGCATTTACACACATCATTTAAAATATTTTTAAAAAATATTAGGGCAAAGCAGCACCCTCAAGTTGGCCATGCCCACCCAGTCACATGATCACCAGCCATGCCCACCAGCCACATGACCAACCATGCTTACCCAACCACGCCCATCCAACCACGCTCACCCAGACACATGACCACCTAGCCATGCCCACCCAGTCACATGCCCACCTAGCCATGCCACCCAGTCACATGACCACCTAGCCACGCCCACAGAACCAGTAGTAAAAAAATTGAATCCCACCACTGGTATAACATTTAATTTAAATGAAGATACATCCTCCCTTTTTGCTATTAATTTGAGGGTAGAAGTTCTTCTCACCTATTTGAATTTGTATGTTTTTAGTTTTTATTTTGCATTTTTTAAAAACCTGCCACAGGCCCCCAGGTTCAAAAATTAAAGCTGTGATGGGAGCAGGCTATGGGATTGGGGAAACTTAATGAAACAGCATATTCATTTTTCAAGGAAGAAAATACATTAAGAGAAAAGAGTTGTCTATTCTTCTAAAAATAGTTTGTAACTTGCCCGGAGTTGCTCCAACAGTGAGATGGGTGACCTATAAATATAATACACAAACAAAGATTCTGTTCCAAGAGGCACAAATTATTTCAGTCCCCATTCTCTATTACACTGGGATGGGAATAAGAAAATGATTGAGTTACACCAGTTTCTGCTAGTTCTTTAAAAATAATTTTGATTTGAATTGAATGTTATTGTCCTGAATGGCTACAGATGTATTGTTGAACTAATACCGGTATGTAATTAAAAATTTGATATATTCCAATGATCTGCATAAGCTTTCTCTTGTGTGAGTCAATTACTCCAAACACAAATATTAAAGAAATACATACGATAAATCAAGTACCATACATTTGCTTTACCTTTATATTTTATATTTATAAATATTTATATTTATATTTTACTTTATATTACTTTATATTTATATTTACCCAAGACCCATGGTAAGATCATCCATTCAACGATGGTTGGTGGAGGCCCTTGCATATTCAGATCTGACCTGTCAATATGCTGAGAGGCAAGTAGAAGAAGAAACAAGAAAGTCAAGTAGGAGGCAGTGTGGCAGATGAATTTGATGAATGGCTTCCTGATGAACAGTCCCAGTTGGCTCTTGGGAGCTATCAAGTAGCAGACAGAGAATGCAGGAAAAAGGAATCCAACAATGATGCAAGTCAGCATCTTCACAGCCCAGTGGTGTCTCCTCCAGCCTGGGAACTCATCATACCAACGAGAGGCAAGTAGTTGTTGACAGTTTGGTTGGGCAACAAACTAACACAAAACAAAAGAAATAACCAAAACTCTTTTATTTAGTAAATTCTTATATACAAAATGTAACATGCAAAAAGAAATTCAAGAGATTTAACTGCATTTTTACTAGATGAAATTCCTTGTACATTAAAGTACACAATCATTAGGTATTAACATTAAAGACAAAAAAAACTTTGTTCTCTGGTATATCCTCATATCTATTATATTTATACTCATCTAAGAGATGAGGTTTTTTGCTTATAGTTATAGAAAGTGAAAGGTAAAGGTATCCAAGTGGGGCTAACTCAAGGCAGGAAACATATCCAACACACCTTCCTCCTGTTTTCCTCACAACAACTTTTGCAATATTTCAGTGCCCACTAGACCCTAATAACCTACAATGTTAATTAAAAAGTGAAAGATAATGAAATAATGAAGAATAGAGGATCTGAACTGCATTTGGTCTTATTTAGGAAGCATGTTATCACACTCATTATTGTAATAAAATCCACTAACATTTTATCTGTATACTTACCTCTTTTTGACGGTATTTAATTGCCAGTTTTAATCTTGCCAAATCATTTTCACTCTGCTCTTCTAGTAGACTGTTATCATCTCTGTAATTAAGAATAATTTCCAATTCTCTTGAACTTCGAGTCTGATCCAACAAATCTTTTGCAAACTGCTTGCACTGTTGTGACAATTCTTCATATTCAGATTTAAACTCATTTTCCACTTTGCTCAGTTCTTGAAGTTCCCAACTTAACTGGAATGCTGTAAGAAATGGGTCCTCACTTGATAGAGCAATTAAAGATGGGCTTGCAAGAGCCTTGTAGATATTTAGTCTGGATCGGGAATGGCGAAGGCTGTCCACATCTGAACTGGAGACACATTCCACACAGTTACAGCGAACTTCATGTGGTCTGGGAACAGACACACCTTTCTGGACTAAAAGTTTTATGATCTCATAATTGTTTGTATGGGCAGCCAAGATAATGGGTGTTATGTCTGGTGTAAATTCAGAGAACTGGGTATCCAGTAATGTGGGTGGTACCTGTGGGGGTGGGAAAGGAATACTATTCATTCATTCATCATATATATATATAATGACATATTTACAGAATAAAATATAAATACAGGTAGTCCAAAGTAGCAACTATCTGCAGTTACAATGGTGATGAAAAAGTTAAATTTTCAACCAATCCTTGCATTTAAAATCTTTACAGGTCTATAAAGGAAAGGAAAGTTGTAGTAAGATAATAAGCATAGTTTCATTTAGGTACCAAATTGCCATTTCCAATTGTGGTCATGAAACAAGGCTTAACTGTACAATCCCTTGGGGGGGGGAATCAAATGAGGGAAGTTTTCAGTGTATTGCTGGCTGCAAAAATGAAATTGAGAGACTTAGAAAGAATATAAAAAATGTGAGGGAAGTGGGCTTCATCCAAACTCTTGATTCAGCCCCATGCAAGGAGGCTAAGGATGTTTGGGGAAAGGTGAGAAAGAATTTGAGGAAAGCTGTTTTACTTACCTTAAAGCTTTTTTAAAAAAGCATCTAGTTCATTTTACCAACAGATGTGTTTGAAGTTTTTAAATTATGATATATAGTGCAGTTAGTCTCAAATTATCTTCCTATGTTACATGTATATGCCACCCAACTCCCAGTAACTCTGGGAATTATCTGGATAATTTTTTCTCATTCTCACTAGCCCAGTGCTGCTGTGCACTTCAGTTTAGAGTGCTTCTCTTTGAGCTACAGGGGGCACCAACAGTATTCATGCAGTTGATTAATGAGGTCCTGCATGAACACCTGTACAAAGGGCTGTTGGTGTATCTGACACGGAAACAAAAGCCAAGTATGTGAAGCTGGTCAGAGCTGTTCTACAGAAGCTCCAGGGTGCTAAGTTGTATGCAAAATTGTCTAAATGTGAGTTCCACCAGGACAAGATTGACTATATGGGCTATTGAATCTCCCATGAAGGAATCTAAATGGATCCAGAAAAAGTATGAGCAGTGCTGGCATGGGCACCACCATGCACCAGGAAGCACCTATAAAGCTTCCTAGGGTTCACCAACTTCTACAGACAGTTTATCCCTTTTTTGTGTGCAGATAGCACTTCCCATTATGAACTTGTTGCAAACAAAGGGCAGGGACAAACCTAAACCCATCCAACCACTGAAATGGACTATGAAGTGCCAGGTGGCACTTGAAAAACTCAAACAACTTTTTTTTTTTGCTGAACCGATGCTCAAGCACCCAGATCCTGAAAAACTGAATGCAACTGTCATCCAGGCAGACACCAGTGATGTAGTGGTAGGGCTTATGCTGATGCAAGAAAATGAGCAGGGACAGTTGCAACTGTGTGCTTACATGTCCAAAAAGCTAACCAAAACTTAACAATGCTGGGTCACATGGGAGAAAGAGGCTTATGCTGTTAGGTGGGCCCTCTTCTCCTGGAGGCATTTCTTAGAGGGGAGTAAAATCCCTTTCAAGGTATTGACTGATCACAAAAACCTGGAAACTCTAAAAACCCCTCGAAAGCTCTTTCCTAAGCAGGCATGATGGACCCAGTACATTCAGTGATTCAACTTTATGCTACTTGCCAGGTGGGAAAAATTTGCTTGCTGATGCTTTGTCGAGGATCCCTCAATACAACAGCTCTAAAGCAGAAGTAGTGAAACATATGCTCCCATCGCACCAACGGGCCGCCCAAGTGACCATGAGAGCACAGAAGAAGGAAAAGATGCCAGTGGATGATACCACAGCAGCTGCTTTTAAGAATGCCTTAATAATGACAACTGGTTTAACAGCCATAAAAATGTTTGTTCTATTCAGGATGGACTGGCTTGGGTGTGGGGCAATGTCAGCCTCCATGCTGCTTGCCTGCTTGCTATCAGCTGCCATAGAAACGGAGGAGAGGAGAGACTTAGGTATTTGGAGGGGGGGAAGAGTGCTGGAGGGGATGTCTCCCTGTATGTCTGAATAGGGGGGAGAAGGGAGGAAAGTTCTCATCATCTACTGCATAGCTGAATGGACTTGTTTACAGCCAGCTCAAGGTCAACCGTCCTGGCATACCAACTGGATGGCTCCACCTGAAGATGCACCCCACATGACATCTGGGGGGTTGGGGATTGGACATTCAGCCCGGGTCCTAGGGGGAGGGATTTGGGAATGCTTTCAATATGTAATTTTCACACCTTTAGCCTCAGATCTTGCTTTCAACTTGTTGCTATCAGTTCATACTCAGTAAAAGTACCTTTCTCTATAAACATGGAGTTGGGGTTTTCCTTTCTTGGGTTTTGAATGGAGGCACATCAGTTTGTTCAGGTGTTGGAACAGTTTTTTCAGCTTGTTCATCATCATCACTTGTTGTTTTCTTTCTAGCCAATGTTTCTAGATGTTGCATTTCCACATCTGTGAAAACTTTTATTACGGATGATGAAATATCTTTGATCCATTAATCTTTGTTCAGTTATGTCATTTTCTGGGTGTTTTTCCTTCCACAGTTGCATCATTCTTTTTTGAA